>CM031240.1:1047160784-1047393509 GCA_018340775.1 Taxus wallichiana var. yunnanensis
AAGCATGTATTGCCATTTCTGCAAGAGGTATGAGACATCCCATTAAAACCTGACTTATTTTGCAAGATATAGTACTTCTTTTGCCTGACCTCAGATATATACTTTGGTTCTGTCATGAACTCGAACTCATTCGCAGCAATATTTGAAGTATTTAGAAGTGTTGTGTTCCATACTTCAACTTGTGTTAAATGCGGAAGGAATACTTACCCTTTCTGCTTAAAATTCTCTACCTTGAACTTTATGTTTTTGATGGAGCCGTGTAAGTTATTGTAGTTGGAAATCATTGCTACTGGTTTGAATTCGTGAGGAATATAGAAATAATGTTTGACTTTAAACTTTGTGTTGGGTTTTTTTATTCTCTATCGAAACCTTTTGAATGGAATTTTGGTTTTAAAAAGGGATTTGGAATTCAATTGTTAAAATAGTGGTGAATAAGTTCTCAGTTCGGATCCTTTCTATTGAAGTTTCCTTTAAATTTTGGGAAGTTAAGTTTTGTTCAATGGTTGAAGTTTTATTTGCTCGAACTACGTTGTAGATCGACTCTCTCTCCCAAGTTGTTAGGGTGTTTACCATCCTAGGCCTGTTTGACTTATTGAGTTTGGATATCTTCCCTTTTGATCTTGGATGAGGTAATGAGAACTCACTCTCCGAAATGGAAACTTCTTTGTGGTTGTTTAAACTTAACTTGTTGCTAGTTGACTATAGAGTTCGGGGAATAGTTGAATTTTTAAGTAACTTTTGGGACTATCATTTTTGGTACAGGGGAAAACCAAACTGTTCCCATTTGATCTTTCTTGATCTCAACTATTTTGTATGGAATCAATTGTCTTTTTGATTCGAGGTAGTGTACGAGATGAGCTTGTCCTTTAGAAAGGAAAATGTAATCATTTCTTGTCTGACTATTTTTAATTTTGGTGAGTCATGTATCATTAGGAAATTGTTTTCTGATGGACTCCTCTCTATGCACTCAATAGTAAATATGATCCTTCCTAGATGGATCTGAGTAAGAAATAATACTTTTGTAAGTATTAATTTGTTTATGGAACATATGGTTTCAGATCAGCGGCGATATCTCCAATAATGTTGAATAATTCATAAGGGTTGCAAGTTAGTTGATGACTGTTTTGTTTCTCTCCTTCTCGGATTGGTGAGATTCATGACTTGATTGTTGTATCTTAAATGATGAATCTTTTTATTGGTTTCCTTGACTGATACAGATTATGTAGGTAATCGGTTATGTACTTTCTGAACTTGATTTCTATCTCTTAGAAGAATGGTGAGTTTTGGATAGTCTGTATTGATTCTTCTTCTTATTTATTTAAGTTATAGGATGTTGAATCTTATTTTCTGAAGATGCATATGAGAATTCGGTTTAACCAAATGACAAAATAAATTGTAAACTATGTACCATTCAGTTTGTTCTCCTTCCTTTATATAAAAACTGTTTATAGGTTTAGATGAATTAGTTGCATAACTTTTATTATGTAATTGATTAGTAATGATTACTATTTACTTCTCTACTTAAATTATGATTAAGGAGATTTGTACATTGTTTCAGTTATTTGAAATGAAACATTGATGTTGGTAAATACTTTTCCAGTATTGATAAGAATCCTAATCTAAGAACCTAGGTTATATTATTTAACCTAGAATTAGGCTGCCACATCTGAATTATGATTCTCTTATTTATTTAAGTTGTTGGATGATTCATCCTAAATATGTACTATGCTGAAATGAACTTATCTGTACATGATTTCTGGAAACTTGGTAAAAATGACAAGAAGGTCTTTGATTCTGAAAGTAACTCTTTTTGTTTATGTAGTAAAGTTAATTCTGTATTTCAAATTCAGAAAGAATTATGAAATAATTAAATGTCAAGAGCTATTGTTTTTTGGGACAATACTTATCTGATATAATGTAGTAGTTGATTATATTATGATCTTTTCTTAAAAGTGAATTCTGATTTATTATTTGTACTTCTTTTAGGGTTGTTATTACTTATGCTTATTTGTATGATTACAATAATTGTTTCATTAAAGTAGAGTTGTTTTAATGGAACAATTAGTTTAATGCACTTCATTTTAATGCTTAGTGCTTATCATGCTCAATTGATAAGGCCCGACCCATGCTAGTAATTTTTGCAGATGGACTTCGTAAGTGATAAAAGAAGGCAATAAATTTTATGATGTGTTGGCTGATTTAAAGTCTGGCTCTTATGTAGTGAATTCAGATTCATTCTTGAGTTGTATTGAAAAAGGAAAAGTTGTATTCTGTTATGATCTTAATGTTGATTGGCATGAAGTATGTCTGAAATGCATAGATTTGTAAACTGTGTATTTTATCATGATGAATTGAAAATTTTGGAGATCTACTTCAAATGGTTGTGTATTTCTCTTGTACTTTTATTGAGGAAATTGGAATACTATCTTGTTGATATTCTTCATATATGTTTGTATACCTATCTTTGTTATCATTTATTAAGTTGGAAGGAGGGAAATAGTTCAATCTCCCTTACTAAGATACAACTTTCTAAGTTGCATTAGATGTTGTTAACTATCAAAACAATTATAGTATAATTATGGAATGTGTAATGGACATACAATTAAACTATAGAAATTGTGAAAGATAAAAAGGGCATGAAAAACCCTATCACTTAATCATGTAGAGGAAGACTCTTCCTCTCTCAAAAGAATGTAAAATGAAAGAAGGGTTTTTTATCGTTAATCATTTAGACTTCATTTTCTATGAAGTCTACTCTGGTTGAACCTATGTGGTTGCTACACCTTCTTTGAATGGATAAGTTACTTTAAATTAACCTTATGATGGTTGATGTCTTGTTTTTGGATAACTGCATGTTATGCCAAAGTTAATGAATATAAAAAAACAATCAGGATTTAATGAAGTTATTTTATATTAATTCAATCAAATATGGATGAAGAACTTAAGGAGTGATGGAATTAGGGTTTTGCAAGGTTGCTTTATAATCTGAATCTTAATCCTAAATTAATTAGTGTTAATGATCTCCTAGGGGTATGTACTTTATGATGAAGCAGTTCTGACGGATGTTGGCACATGCCAACTGTAGAATTATACCTTCGAGAAGACTAAGGTCTTCTCGAGGATACAATGTTGCAGTTGACATGTGGTAGCACCCTTCCACATTTTTTCATCTAGATCTACACACATCTGGACTTGAACTTAGATTCTCTCTAGGTCAAGTTAGTAGCATGCTTTGAAATAGGAAGTAGCTTCCTATGACTCAGGGTATCTAGGCACATTCGATCGACTTAGGTCGGTTGAGTATGCCCATATACCCTACATCATCCCGAGAGTATCCTTATAACAAATTATGTAAGCTAACTGGGTTAGGGTTAGACCTTTAGGCAAGTGGGTGACAAAATTCGAGTAAAGACCATTCTAGATAACAGAAGAGTGAGGTGAATGACGTATTCCGATTTGAGGAGTATGTTGTCTAGGAATAGTAACATGAACAATATGTTGGAAATATTTGGCCAAAGTATCAAAAGATGTTGGTTCATTGTCCTATGACACCTAGTTTAAAGAAATGTGATGTTAGATGAATATTGGTAACAAATATTTAGATAGGTTCTTTAAACAGATCACTCAGTACCCCAAATAGGGTAAGTAAACCAAGTATACATAGTATACATAAAGTATTCCATACTTAAAGACAAACATGAGAGATCAGTTAGAAACCAAGTCATGAAATGAGAGATCGATAGTTTACTGAGTTATTTACAGTGACACATGGTTATTTGTTATGAGATTGATTGGCATGGAATGTGTGTTCTTAATAATGTTTTATTTAGAACAGAGAACATTATATAAGAATATTTTTTCCTTGTTTCTAAAGTATTAAAATGGGAATGTTACATCTTGGTATCAGAGATGAAGGTTGCAGCTCTTGGACCTATGTGTCCATAATATGATAAAACTTAAATTTTCTTATTAGTATAAAATGGTTAGAACAAGAGGAACTGTTGCCAATAATCCTCCACCTAGTGAAGGAGCAGCAACTACCCAAAAACTTGATGAGATCCTTTCTGACCTATTGGACATAAGATATCATTTGGATGTACTTGAACAACAAGTAATGTGCAATGAGGAGGAAGAAGGCGTTGGTTATAATAATCAACCACCTCCCGAGGATAACGCTAATTTGGGTGTTAATAATAACAATGTGAACATACCTAATCTTCGAAAAACATAAAGGCTAGAGTGATGCACTGAACTCACTAACAATATAAAAAGGATAAGTGCGCCAAAGTTTGATGGCACCACCTTAGGAGATGGAGCTAAGAATTGGCTCAATGAAATAGAGAAGTAATTTGTAATAAGGAACTTCTCGGAAGAAACTAAGGCAATATGGGGAGCATATCAACTTTCCCATGAAGCATCTTCATGGTGGGACAACCGTAAGGATGAGTTGAATATTGATGAAACTAATATTACTTGGGATCAATTTAAAAGTTACTTTAGGCAATGTTGGCTACCACAACTTTATTATGATTAGAAAATGACTGAATTCCAAAACTTAGCTCAAGGAAAGCTAACTATAACTGAGTATTGGGAGTGATTTACTAAACTCCTTAAGTATGTACCTCAGTATCAAATAGATGAGAAGTTAAGGATACAAAAATTCATCATCGGATTGAATCTCGTTATAGGAGGAGAGGTGGATGTTCACAACCCAACCACTAGGGAAGGGGTTGCTGAAAAAATCGTAAGGCATGAACAAAAATTAAAGGCAATATCTGCTCATAAAGAGGAAGTAAGGAAGAAATTCTCCAACTCCTCTTCATCATCTCTTGCACCTAAGAAATGACCATGGAAGAAATTCAAAATGAAAAGTAATTTTTCAAATCATAATAATAAGAAAACAGCAATAAATAAGTTTGTTGGAAATGCACAAAACAACTTTGTCAAGAATAATAATAATGGACAAAAGTCCTATGGAGGTCAGAATGATAACTATAAGGCTGGAAATAAATCTAAGCCTAAAAAGGGACATGTAGGAGGCTGTTATATAAGCTGTGTCAAACATCATTACATAAATCAATGTCCTTTGAAAAGGGATGATCGAAGTCAGCTGACACAAGATACACCTGCTGCGATGGTGACAAACGGAGTTGAAAAATAGGCCACGCCCATACAAGTTTCGGGTAAGTTATTTGGCATACATGCAACTATTCTTTTTGATACCGGATCTACTGAAAATTTTATTTCTAGTAAATTATCATCAAAAATAAAAAGAAAAGATGGAAAAATGGATAAAACATGGGTACAGACATTATGCAAATAATGTTGTTCATATAGTTAGTATGTGTCTCTTTGGGGCATTCCTTGACTTACCTAGTTTTTCCACTGAAGTTGATCTTTATGTTGCACCTTTGGGATCATATGATGTAATCATAGGTGTTAGTTGGCTAGCTGATCATAAAGCAAAAGTGGACTATTTTGAAAAACATATTAGTTGTTTAGATGATCCGTAGAAAGTAATAGAGATTCGGGGTTTGAAACATGAAATTTCAGTCGGGAAATTTTGGCTAAGCAATGAAAAGGGCCAAAAATAAAGGTTGTACCTTATATGCAGTAAAAATTTTAGAATCTGCTGAGGAAAACAATGATTTCATGGAACGTTATCTGTTGTTACAAAACTACAGAGATGTGTTTCCAGAAGAGTTACCAGGTCTTCCACCCAAAAGGGAATTTGAATTCACAATTGAGATCAAAATGGGTACCGAGCCTATTTCCAAGGCACCATATTGAATGACTACTATAGAATTAGTAGAGCTTAAGGAAAAATTGCAAGAACTTTTGTCTAAAGTTTTGATTAGACCGAGTGTTTCACCTTGGGAGCAACTTTGATAATTTTGTGAAAAGAAAGATGGAACACTTAGATTGTGCATTGATTACGAGAATGTTAAATAAAGTAACAATCAAGAATAGATATCCAATCCCTAGAATTGATGATCTATTTAATCAGATGCATGGAGCATCGATATATTATAAGATAGATCTTCAATCTAGATATCATTAATTCTACGGATTAAGGCTGAGGATATTCATAAAATAGATTTTATAATAATGTATGGACACTATGAGTTCACAGTTTTACCTTTTGGATTAACAAATGCACCTGCAAATTTTATGAATTTAATGAATAATATATTTCAAGAATACTTGTACAAATTTGTGCTTGTATTCTTGGATGACATTCTCATATATTCTAAAAGTATTGAGGAACACCATGAGCATTTAAGGATAGTTTTGGAAATTTTGAGAAAGAGACGGTTATATGGTAAGCTATCTAAATGTTCTTTCTATGATACAAAAGTTCACTATTTGGGTCATGTTATTAGTAAGAATGGAATTGTTGTAGATCCTTCAAAGATTGTAGCTATAACTGAGTGGCCTGCACTAGAGAATGTACATGAAGTTAGAAGCTTCATGGGTCTTGTTGGTTACTATAGGAAATTTGTAAAAGATTTTTCCAAAGTGGCTGCACTAATAACTTCATTACAAAAAAAGGATAAGAAATTTGTTTGGAATGAGAAATGTGAATCTACATTTAAATATTTGAAGATTGACTAACTTTAGAACCTATTTTAATTGTACTAGACCCTAATGGAGACTTTACTGTTGTAATGGATGCATTCGGGAAAGGAATTGAAGGTATTTTGTTACAAAATGATCATGTCATAGCTTATGAAAGTAGAAAAATTAAGTTACATGAGTTGAATTATGATCCACATGATTTAGAGCTTGCCACCATTGTTCATGCACTTCAAGTTTGGAGGCATTATCTGCTTGGTAAACCTTTTGAATTAAAAACTAGATCATTTAGGGCTGAAATATATTTTCACTCAGCCAAATCTGAATGCAAGACAACGAAGGTGGTTAGAGTTTTTGTCTCAATATGATTTTGACATAAGTTACATTAAAGGCAAGGAAAATAGGGTAGATGATGCTCTAAGTCGTAGGAAGCACATTTATGCTCTTATAACGTTAAGAACTCAGTTTAAAGATGAAGTAAAAAGTGTTATGGAATCTGATTCCTATTTTCAGCAAGTAAAAACAACACTTGCTACAGATCCAAAGGATGTGAGATATAAAGGTTTTCACCTTGATAACGAAGGAATCTTATGATTTGAAAATAGAGTATACATACCTTTGCTAAATGATTTGAGAAAGAAATTGTTAGCTGAATTTCATAATTCACCTTTTTCTGGACACCCGGCATCACAAAGATGCTTGCTGATATAAAACAACAATATTTCTGGAAAGGAATGAAAAATATGTTGTAGAGTTTGTGACACATTTCTTAGAATGTCAACGTGTTAAAGTTGAACATATGCATCCAGCCGGTTTATTGTATCCTCACAACATACCGTAGTACAAATGGAAAGTAATAAGCATGGATTTTGTTCAAGGGTTTCCTATGTCAAGGAATAAACATGATGTTATTTTGGTTATTGTTGATAAACTAACAAAAGTAGCACATTTTATTGACTGGTAATCTAAAGGATGATTCTCCTGTTTTGGCAAAAAGGTTTGTTCATGAGATTTTCAGATTACATGGAGTACCTGAATTAATCATATCTGATAGAGATCCTAGAATGACTTCAATGTTTTGGCAAACACTTAATGCAGCTCTAGGGACTAGGCTGAATTTCAGTTCTGCATATAATCTAGAAACGGATCGTCAGACTGAAAGAGTTAATCAAGTTTTAGAGGATATGTTGCGGATGTATTGTATGGATCAAAAGTATAAGTGGGAAGAGTATCTTCCATTAGTTGAATTTTCATACAATAATACATATCATGCTTCTCTAAAGATGGCACCTTTCAAAGCATTGTACGGAAGAAAATGTAGAACTCCTGTTATTTGGGACAACATTGAGGATAGAGAGGTAATTGGGCCTGAAATCCTTATGGAAATGGAACAACAAGTTAAAATGATTCGTGAACGCTTGAAAGAAGTAGCAGATATGCAAAAGAGTTATGCCGACTTGAAGTGAGCTGATAGGAAATTTAAACTTGGTGAGAAGGTCTTTCTTTGGGTTAAACCAAAAAGAGATCTATAACTTTTGGCAAGGTTTGCACAAGTTATCACTTAAATTACATGGGACATTTTGAAATAGTTGAAGTAATCAACCATGTAGCTTATTGTTTAGTTTTACCTCCTACTTTATCACAAATGCATGATGTTTTCCATATTTCTTTGCTTAAGAAATATGTTTCAGATATATCACATGTGTTAAATTGGAATTCCTTATAGGTCCAAGACCCAAGAATAATCATGGTTAAAACCATACGAGTGCTGGAAACTCACTAGTTGCATTTAAGAAATCGTGAAATAAGTCAATGTAAGGTCCAGTGGGATTAGTTTAACGAGGAAAGTGCAACTTGGGAAAATCTGGAAGATATGAAAGCTACTTTTCCATATTTATTTGAATATAATTAATTCTGATGACTGATAAAAATTTATGATTTTATCTTTATATGACAATAAGTCTGCCAGTTTTGGGCAGATATTTATTTATTTTAAATAAACAGCTATGTAAATGCTGATTTTTGGAGCTTTAAAATTATGATATGTTAAGAACATATGAAAAGAAAGTGAATAAATTGATTGCCCTTGATGCAAATTGTTAAAATAAGATAATCATCGGACGATGATTCCTTTTAGGAGGGAAGTATGTAACACCTTTGACAAACTGTTATATTCCTCTTTTGCATTGCAAGCGTTGACATGTGATTTTCTTGATGAGGTGTGTTCCTTTGATTGCTTTGAAGATCATGCTTGCCATGGTTAAGTCATTTCTACTCTTGGATTCATTAGACTGAAATGTTGTTGTTTGCAAAGAATCCATTTTCACATCTGGTAATGATGGTTGCAAACTTATATCTGTTAACTGACTCATCTTGGATCAATTCCATTGATCCAAGGTATGTTTTAAATCTCCTTACCTGGTCTGAATGGTAAACTGACATTCAGAGGTTGTGAGACATAACAGACTGAACTCTTGTATGTTTACAACTTCTTTATTATCTTGTAAGATCGTGCTTGCATTCTGTTGTATGTTTTGTGCTTGGGTCTTCTTGATTTATCTCTATAGGATGCATAATGGTGTTAAGTGAAAAGAGGCTTGCGTTAGGACTATTGTCAAAAAATAAAATAAAATAAAAACTAAGTCCTAGACCTATGAGATCTATCCTAGCGAGGATTCTAAACTAAGGTATTTATACCTATCTGCTACCTATGTCTATTTTGTTGGGATGGCATCCTAACCTAAGTTGTTTGTACTAAGTTGGAATAAGGGGGGAATAACCTAAGGTGATGCTAGGTTATTTCTAACCTAATACCTAATACTATTTGGTTATGAATTATGATCTAACCTAAGATGGTGATTTACCTATTGCCATGTTTATAACTTAAGGTTAATACTTTAAAACTAGCCTAAGGTCTTATCCTAAGCTAATGGTATCTATCCTAAACTATTGAAATATGGAAAGGGGACCTAAGGGTCGTAAGGAAAGTGGGAAGCTAGGTAACGGTTCCTAAGCTATTAATGTGATTTGATTTTGGAAATTAATGGGGTAGTGTCTTGCCCGGATTAGGCAAGGGCATGGAATTTGGAGGAAGTTGACGTGGATTCATCACTAAGGTTTAGTGATGCATGCAAGAAGTTCAAATAGGCTTCACCAATTTTGGATGGCAGTGGAAAGGAGAGATAGGTGGGAATTTGAGAGTAAATGGCATTAATGAGTCTCATTTTTTACGAGAAAATGAAATTGGAAACCATACGGGTAGATTCATTGGGGGTTGTTTAGTCTTGCATGCTTTGCGATTTTCTCCACATGGAGCTATCTAGTTCTTCGAACCAGCAGTTTGATCTTCACTTTATGGCTATTTTTTGTTTCCTTGTTCTATTTTCGATTCAAGGGAAGTATATGAGGCATTGGGGAAAGAGATTTTTAGTTGTTGATCTTGCTTGGAGAAGAAGAAGTGTTGAAATCTCAGCTGGAAGTCTTCTTCAAATCGGAAAAAGCACTATCAGGCATGATAGGCTCTACCCATTAAGATTTCTTGCTTTTCTCTAAATGTTTCATTAAAATAACTCTGCTCTCAGGAGATAAAAGGGTTTCTGTTTTGTTTGGTTACTTGCTTCATATGGAAAGAATCTCTATTCTTTTGGTTATGGAAACCTTTGCATGATAATGTTGGTTTTGGATGTTTTCTCTCTGAGTAAGTTTAATGGTGAAATGCATATAGAACTTTCGAGACTTTAGTGTTTTGATTAAAACATGCATTTTAGACTGTATCTGCTCGAAAAGAGCTTGAGTAAATGGTTTTTGGTTTGAGTTTCGAACTAGAAGTCTCTTTAGAAATTGGAAAATAAAAGGGATACTTCTCTTTGATGCATCTTTGAGTTTGAAAAGTTGTATTATTTCTCTTTCGATTCTGTATGGATATATATTTAATGTATTCCAAGAACTCGAACTTGCGTGAAAATGTGTTAAGGATATCTTGTTTCCCTCTATTCTAGGGTAACCTATGTTATTTAAACTGAATGTCTTTGATTGTTTTGAAAGATAGGTGAATATCCTTTTAAAAAATGTATCTTGTTTTGTGAAGATATAGTACTTTTGTTTCGGGACTGTATTGTATACTTTGTTCTTCAATATGAACTCAAACTCATTTGAAAGCAATTGTTAATGGGTATTTGAAGTATTTGGAAGTGTTGTGTTCCATACTTCAACTTGTGTTAAATCTGGAAGGAATAATTACCTTTCTCTACACTGAACTTCTCTGCCTCAAACTTTATGTTTTTGATGGAGTTGTGTAAGTTATTGTAGTTGGAATCACTGCTACAGTTCAAATTCATGAGGAATATAGAAACAATGTTTGACTTTAAACTTCATGTTGGGTTTTTTGTATTCTCTATCAAAAATTTTGAATGGACTTCTAGGTTTTAAAAGGGATTTGGAATTCAATTTTTAAAATAGTGGTGAATAAGTTCTCGGTTCGGATCCTTTCTATTGAAGTTTCCTTTAAATTTTGGGAAGTTAAGTTTTGTTCAATGGTTGAAGTTCTGTTTTCTCGAACTACTATGTAGATCGACTCTCTCTCTCTCTCTCTCTCTCTCCAAGTTGTTAGGGTGTTTACCTTCCTAGGCCTATTCGACTTCTTAAGTTCGGCTCTCTACCCTTTTGATCTTGGATGAGGTAATGAGAACTCACTCTCCAGAACTGGAAACTTCTTTGTGGTTGTTTAAACTTAACTTTTTGCAAGTTGACTGTGGAGAGTTCATAGGAATAGTTGAATGTTTAAGAAACTTTTGGGACTGTCATTTTTGGTACAAGGAAAAACCAAACCATTCCCGTTTGATCTTTCTTGATCTCAGCTATTTTGTATGGAATCAATTGTCTTGTTGATTCGGGTAGTATACAGCTGAGCTGTCATGTAGAAAGGAAAACATAATCATTTCTTGTCTAACTATTTTTGAATGGCTGAGTCATGCATCATTAGGAAATTGTTTTCTGATGGACTCCTCTCTATGCACTCAATAGTAAATATGATCCTTCTCTGGATGGATACGAGTAAGAAATAATCCTTTTGTAAGTCTTAGTTTGTTTTATGGAACATATGGTTTCAAATCACTGACTGATATCTCCAATAATGTTGAATAATTCATAAGGGTTGCAAGTGAGTTGATGATTGTTTTGTTTCTATCCCTTCTCGATTGGAATGATATTTTTGTTAATGGTTTTGTCTCTTAAATGATGAATCTTTTTATTGGTTTCCTTGACTGATACAATTATGTAGGTAATCAGTTATTTACTTTCTGAACCTGATTTCTATCTCTTAGAAGAATGGTGAGTTTTGGATAGTTTGTATTGATTCTTCTTCTTATTTATTTAAGTTGTAGGATGTTGACTCTTCTTTTCTGAAGATGCATATGAGAATTCGGTTTAACCAAATGACAAAATAAATTGTAAACTATGTACCATTCAGTTCATTCTCCTTCATTTATATAAAAACCTGTTATAGGTTTAGATGAATTAGTTGCATAAATTTTATTATGTAATTGATTAGTAATGATTACTATTTACTTCTCTACTTAAATTATGATTAAGGAGATTTGTACATTGTTTCAGTTATTTGAAATGAAACATTGATGTTGGTAAATACTTTTCTAGTATTGATAAGAAGCCTAATCTAAGAACCTAGGTTATATTATTTATTTAAGGGTGTTAAGTGAAAAGATGCGTGTCGAATTATTGTCAATAAAATAAAATAAAATAAAAACTAAGTCCTAGACCTATGAGATCTCTCTAGTAGGATTCTAAACTAAGGTATTTATACCTATCTGCTACCTATTTTGTTGGGATGGCATCGTAACCTAAGTTGTTTTGTACTAAGTTGGATTAAGGGGGAAATAACCTAAGGTGATGCTAGGTTATTTCTAACCTAATACCTAATACTATTTGGTTATGAATTATGATCTAACCTAAGATGGTGATTTACCTATTGCCATGTTTATAACTTAAGGTTAATACTTTAAAAATAGCCTAAGGTCTTATCCTAAGCTAATGGTATCTATCCTAAACTATTGAAATATGGAAAGGGGACCTAAGGGTTGTAAAGAAAGTGGGAATCTAGGCAATGGTTTCAAGCTATTTTGGAAATTAATGGGGCGATGTCTTTGCCCAGTTAGGAAAGGGCATGGAATTTAGAGGAAGCCGCGTGGATTCATCACTAAGGTTTAGTGATGCATGCAAAAGTTCAAATAGGCTTCACCAATTTTGGATGGCGGTGGCAAGGAGAGATAGGTAGGAATTTGAGAGTAAATGACATTAATGAGTCTCAATTTTTGTGAGAAAACCATCTTGGAAACCATGCAGGAAGATTCATTGGGGGTTGTTTGGTCTTGCATGCTTTGTGATTTTTCTGCATAGAGCTATCTGGTTCTTCAAACCATCAGGTTTGATCTTCACTTTATGGCTATTTTTGGTTTCCCTGGTCTATTTTCGATTCAAGGGAAGTATATGAGGCATTGGGGAAAGATATTTTTAGTTGTTGATATTGCTTGGAGAAGAAAAAGTGTTGAAATCTCAGCTGGAAGTCTTCTTCAAATCAACAAAAGCACTATCAGGCATGATAGGCTCTACCCATTAAGATTTATTGCTTTTCTCTAAATGTTTCATTAAAATAACTCTTCTCTCAAGAGATAAAAGGGTTTCTATTTTGTTTGGTTACTTGCTTCATATGGAAATAATCTCTGTTCTTTTGGTTATGAAAACATTTGCATGATAATGTTGGTTTTGAATGTTTTCTCTACGAGTAAGTTTAATGGTGAAATGCATATAGAACTTTCGAGACTTTAGTGTTTTGATTAAAACATGCATTCTAGACTGTCTGCTCGAAAAAGAGCTTGAGTAAATGGTTTTTGGTTTGAGTTTCAAACTGGAAGTCTCTTTAGAAATTGGAAAATAAAAGGGATACTTCTCTTTGATGCATCTTTGAGTTTGAAAAGTTGTATTATTTCTCTTTCGGTCTATATGGATATATATTTAATGTATTCCAAGAACTCGAACTTGCATGAAAACGTGTTAAGGATATCTTGTTTCCCTCTGTTCTGGGTAACCTGCGTTATTTAAACTGAATGTCTTTGATTTTTTGAAAGATAGGTGAATATCCTTTTAAAAACGTATCTTGTTTTGTGAAGATATAGTACTTCTATTTCGGATTTATTGTATACTTTGTTCTTCAATATGAACTCGAACTCGTTTGAAAGCAATCGTTAATGGGTATTTGAAGTATTTGGAAGTGTTGTGTTCCATACTTCAACTTGTGTTAAATATAGAAGGAATAATTACCCTTTCTCTGCACTGAACTTCTCTACCTCGAACTTTATGTTTTTGATGGAGTTGTGTAAGTTATTGTAGTTGGAATCACTACTACAGTTTGAATTCGTGAGGAATATAGAAACAATGTTTGACTTTAAACTTCATGTTGGGTTTTTGTATTCTCTATCAGAAATTTTGAATGGACTTATGGGTTTTAAAAAGGGATTTGGAATTCAATTGTTAAAATAGTGGTGAATAAGTTCTCGGTTTGGATCCTTTCTATTGAAGTTTCCTTTAAATTTTGGGAAGTTAAGTTTTGTTCAATGGTTGAAGTTCTGTTTTCTCGAACTACTCTGTAGATCGAATCTCTCTCTCCAAGTTGTTAGGGTGTTTACCTTCCTAGGCCTATTCAAATTCTTGAGTTTGGCTCTCTGCCCTTTTGATCTTGGATGAGGTAATGAGAACTCACTCTCCAGAACTGGAAACTTCTTTGTGGTTGTTTAAACTTAACTTGTTGCTAGTTGACTATGGAGAGTTCATGGGAATAGTTGAATGTTTAAGAAACTTTTGGGACTGTCATTTTTGGTATAGGGGAAAAACCAAACCGTTCCCATTTGATCTTTCTTGATCTTGGCTATTTTGTATGGAATCAATTGTCTTTTCGATTCAGGGGTAGTGTCAATGAGCTTGTCCTGTAGAAAGGAAAATGTAATCATTTCTTGTCTGATTATTTTTGAATGGTTGAGTCATGCATCATTAGGAAATTGTTTTCTAATGGAATCCTCTCTGTGCACTCAATAGTAAATATGATCCTTCTCTGGATGGATACGAGTAAGAAATAATCCTTTTGTAAGTCTTACTTTGTTTTATGGAACGTATGGTTTCAGATCACTGAATGATATCTCCAATAATGTTGAATAATTCATAAGGGTTGCAAGTGAGTTGATGACTGTTTTGTTTCTCTCCCTTCTCGGATTGGATTGAGATTCTTGTTAATGGTTGTTGTCTCTTAAATGATGAATCTTTTTATTGGTTTCCTTGACTGATACAGTTATGTAGGTAATTGGTTATGTACTTTTTGAACCTGATTTCTATCTCTTAGAAGAATGGTGAGTTGTGGATAGTTTGTATTGATTCTTCTTCTTATTTATTTAAGTTATAGGATGTTGAATCTTCTTTTCTGAAGATGCATATGAGAATTCAATTTAACCAAATGACAAAAGAAATTGTAAACTATGTACCATTCAGTTCGTTCTCCTTCCTTTATATAAAAACTTGTTATAGGTTTAGATGAATCAGTTGCATAAATTTTATTATGTAATTGATTAGTAATTATTACTATTTACTTCTCTACTTAAATTATGATTAAGGAGATTTGTACATTGTTTCAGTTATTTAAAATGAAACATTGATGTTGGTAAATACTTTTCTAGTATTGATAAGAAGCCTAATCTAAGAACCTAGGTTATATTATTTAACCTAGAATTAGGCTACCACATCTGAATTATGATTCTCTTATTTATTTAAGTTGTTGGATGATTCATCCTAAATATGTACTATGCTGAAATGAACTTGTTTGTACATGATTTCTGGAAACTTGGTAAAAATGACAAGAAGGTCTTTGATTATGAAAGTAACTCTTTTTGTTTATGTAGTAAAGTTAATTTTGTATTTCAAATTCAGAAAGAATTATGAAATAATTAAATGTCAAGAGTTGTTGTTTGATATAAATAAGTAATTGTTTGGGACAATACTTATCTGATATAATGCAGTAGTTGTTGATTATATTATGATCTTTTCTTAAAAGTGAATTCTAATTTATTATTTGTACTTCTTTTAGGGTTGTTATTACTTATGCTTATTTGTATGATTACAATAATTATTTCATTAAATCAGATTTAGTTTAATGCACTTCGTTTTAATGCTTAGTTCTTATCATGCTCAGTTCAATGAACTGACCCATGCTAGAAATTTTTACAGATGGACTTCGTAAGTGATAAAAGAAGGCAATAACTTTTATGATGTGTTGGCTGATTTAAAGTATGGCTCTTATGTAGTGAATTTAGATTCATTCTTGAGTTGTATTGAAAAAGGAAAAGTTGTATTTTGTTATGATCTTAATGCTGATTGGCATGAAGTATGTCTGAAATGCATAGATTTGTAAACTGTGTATTTTTATCATGATGAATTGAAAAGTTTGGAGATCTACTTCAAATGGTTGTGTATTTCTCTTGTACTTTTATTGAGGAAATTGGAATACTATCTTGTTGATATTCTTCATATCTATTTGTATACCTATCTTTGTTATCATTTATTAAGTTGGAAGGAGGGAAATAGTTCAATCTCCCTTACTAAGATACAACTTGCTAAGTTGCATTAGATGTCGTTAACTATCGAAAAAATTATAGTATAATTATGGAATGTGTAATGGACATACAATTAAACTATAGAAATTGTGAAAGATAAAAAGGGCATGACAAACCCTATCACTTAATCATGTAGAGGAAGACTCTTCCTCTCTCAAAAGAATGTAAAATGAAAGAAGGGTGTTTTTGATCATTAATCATTTAGACTTCATTTTCTATGAAGTCTACTCTGGTTGAACCTATGTGGTTGCTACACCTTCTTTGAATGGATAAGTTACTTTAAATTAACCTTATGATGGTTGATATCTTGTTTTGTTACTTTAAGTTACTTTAAGTTTTTGGATAACTGCATGTTATGCCAAAGTTAATGAATATAAAAAACAATCAGGAGTTAATGAAGTTCTTTTATATTAATTCAATCAAATATGGATGAAGAACTTAAGGAGTGATGGAATTAGGGTTTTGCAAGGTTGCTATAATCTGAATCTTAATCCTAAATTAATTAGTGTTAATGATCTCCTAGGGGTATGTACTTTATGATGAAGCATTTCTGATGGATGTTGGCACATGCCAACTATAGAACTGTACCTTCGAGAAGACTAAGGTCTTCTCGAGGATACAGTGTTACAGTTGACATGTGGCAGCACCCTTCCACATTTGTTCATCTAGATCTACACACATCTAGACTTGAACTTAGATTCTCTCTAGGTCAAGTTAGTAGCATGCTTTGAAATAGGAAGTAGCTTCCTATGACTCAGGGTATCTAGGAACATTCAATCGACTTAGGTCGGTTGAGTATGCCCATATACCCTAGGTCATCGTGAGCATCTCCCTATAACAAATTATGTCGCTAACCTGGGTTAGGGTCAAACCTTGGGTAAGTGGACTAACAAAAGTCAATAAAGACCATTCTAGATAACAGAAGAGTGAGGTGAAGGATGTATTCCGATTTGACGAGTATGTTGTCTAGGAATAGTAACATGAATAGTATGTTGGAAATCTTTGGCCAAAGTATCACAAGCTGCTAGTTGCATTTTCCTATGACACCTAGTTTAAAGAAACATGATGTCAGATGAATATTGGTAACAAATATTCAGATAGGTTCATTAAATAGATTACTCAATACCCCAAATAGGGTAAGTAAACCAAGTATACGTAGTATACGGGAAGTATTCCTTACTTAACGACAAACATGAGAGTTCGGTTAGAAATCGAGTCATGAAATGAGAGATTGGTACTTTATCGAGTCATTTATAGCCGCATATGGTTATTTGTTATGAGATTGATTGGCATGGAATGTGTGTTTGAAATAATTTTTATTTAGAGCAGAGAACATTGTCTAAGATTTTTTTCCCTTATTTCTAAAGTCTTAAAATGGGAATGTTACAACATTCATTTTGATTAATTAAATCCTAATTAGGGGTTTCTATGATGAAATTGATTTATTGAATCTAAACCTATGTTGAATACCTATGTTCTATTTTGAACCCTAAAATCTAACCTAAGTATCACTATGATTTGGCTAATGAAAAGGGATATGTGGCATTGGATTATAGTTGGGTTCCACCTAACTCATACTTGTATTATAAAGAACTTATATTAAATGATCACCGCCATCTATTCATTGAAAGACCGGTTACATTCAATGGTCTTGGCCATGATCTTAGATAAAGAAGATAGTGAGTGGTTAGTTAACTGATTTATATCCTCTAAATTTAAAAGGAAAAATGGAAGAAGAGGTAGAAAATTAGGAAGGAATGACAATCCTTTATAGCATTGAATGACCTCAAACATATATGTTATCCCAAATTCACCCCAGAGAAAATTTGGTCAAGACAACCCCGCACATAAAGAAATATGAAGGGAAAATGTTTGAGACCTACGAGCTTGCATTCCGAAAATAGAAAATGGGAAAAGGTGAGCGTTTGAGCTGAGTCAAAGCCAAAGTGGAGGAACAGAGACAAAAGGTGAAGCGCATTCCCAACCAACAAAAGGGTGCCACGTGTTCAAGAGGAGCTTGGGAGTATTTTGAGTTTTGTGTTTTACTGCGCATAGGGGAAAAGATAGATTCGAACCCGCATGCCCGATTTTTGTTCTAATATTTTTGCCATGTGTCCCATCTAAAAGGGGGAGCCATTTTCAAGTTGTTTTCCCCATCCATTAAATGCGGACCTGATACAAACTTTGAAGGGCATATCTTTCGACTTCGGGATTGAAATATTACAAATATGATGCCGCCTGTTCAAAAGGCCGCACCCACGCCATGGAGGTATAATAATTTAATATTGAGGAGGTTAGGTAAAGGAAAATGGAGGAAATGTCTTTGAGCCTTGTACAGGATCCATCTGTCTCAACAACCAAATTGAATTCAATCTATTTCTACCGTTTCCTCTTCCTTCAAGGTGCCAAACCAAGGATCAATGCAGTAAAGATGAATTTGGGGGCATATTTTATCAGAAGCATTAACAGTGGTGGTTGAGTTTTGACCTGCTTTTCCCGCTTCTCCCTCTCTCTTTCTTCTCTCTAATTGAATCTATAAATACGGGGCAATATTCATTATAAAGGTTGTTGTTCATTCTTTTTCCCTAGGGTCGAAAATGGAGTCTAAACCTCCTCCCTTAGCTTTGTAATGGCATTTTATTACCTCTTGCCCACTAACGATGTACTATGTGAACTTTTGGAGAAATAAGTTTTGTTTTGTGATGCATCTATCCATCCTTACTTATTTTAATGTCTCTCCTCACCTCTCATCATTATTGGCGTATCTGTATATTCGATGTTTATTCTACGGGTCTGGGAGTGTGTTTAATATGTTTTGAAGTGGTGTTCTATGTGAAATCTGTCTCTAGTCGTGGTGCATCTTGTCCACCCTCTCCTCTGCTCACCTCCCTCCACTTCAGCAGCTAATATTGTGACCAGCATTTCCCTTTTCTTGGTGCTATCACCTCGTTAGTGTAGGATTTCCCTCTTTATGCTCTCTCTCTCTCTTTAGTCCCTTGGAATTGTTAGATTATGTGTAGATAGTCACATTTACTTCCTTAGGAGTAGTTTAGCATTAGGATTAGGAAGAAGAGTCGATTTCTCTGGAGGGCCATCTCAAGTCCACAAGTCCCACAGACTTGAGAGATGGTCCCTTGTTATGCAATCACACCGGATGATTCTTCCTTAGAAAATCATATCCATAACTAATTTGGGGTGCTCTGATTTTGCATTAATAGTTTGGCACGCTCGGTGGGACAGGTTTGAAACACATTACCACTTCACTTCATCAAGTTTGATGTGCTCTTGGTGAATATTTCAGCCTTTGGAGGCACATTCAAAGCACATCTAGCGACTCCATCTAGTCAAAAACCTATTCTCTCGAGTTACTGAGACCTTTTCCATCCATTTCCACTCATTTTCATCCATTTTATTCTTCCATCTCTTTCATTTTCTCCCATTCCATGAGGTTGTGCAATCATGACTTCATTCCCTCCATGGAATTCACATCTACAGCAACAACAATACAATCCACCTCCAATGTATTTCCCAACTCCTCTAGATCAGCATTATAATTAGATCCAAGACCATTATGCTTACCCATATGAGCAGAGTCAAAGTCAGTTTGGCCATGGAGCTTATCAAGAGTAGGGGTACACATATAATGACAACAGTCAAATGGAGGATGCTGAGCTGTTGGAGAAGATCAAAAAAATGGAGGCAAACATGGTTCAATTAAGGGCAACAGTTCAAACGAGGGCATTCGAGATTGGTTGCAGGGCACCTTGTCCATGGGAAGGCCCTTTTCCAAGACACTATAGCCCTCAGGAGAAGTCTGGACTTCATGATTGGGATGCTACCCCAACTTGCACAATGGACAGTGGAGATAGAGGCCTATAAACTTGGTGTAGGAAGCCTTGTCAATGGGTAAATCCTACACCATTATCTGGTAATTTTCTCTCTACTCCTCAAGTAGCACCATCTCAATTTGGGCTTCAATTTCCAAGCTTCCCATTGAATGCTGCCCCAAGTGTGAAATCCATTTATCCATCCCCTAGTCTTTCAACTCATCTCGGTTCTTGTCCTTTTCCCTTCCAAACAGTCATCCCTCTCGAACAAATGAGAAGTTCCACCTCCCTTCCCACCACAAACAATTGCAAAGATGGTAAAACCCCAACCTACCACTCCTCTTGTTTTCCCAAGCCCATGTTGGGAACAAACTCAAGAATCCAATCAAGGAGAACAACAAGAAGAAGAGCCCAACAAAAGAAATGACAGACAATATGAAGAGTTGGTCTACCAAGTTTGGGTTTACAAAGATCCCCTTGATGGTTAAGCCTACGAGGAGGCCAAGGTTGAAGAACTGGTGGTGGTGAGGCTGAGTTTGTAGGAGAAGAAGAGCAAGAACAAGAGGAGGAAAAATCAGTCTCAAGCCCCATTAAAGAGGAGCCCATGGAGATTACATCATCTGCTACTCCATCCATCTTCCATGCACATGAACCTATTGCTATGGAGGAGAACATTCGGGAACATCAAGCCGCACTTCATAATATCCCTCTAGAACCAAGGTTGGAGGATCTTGATCTTCCATGTTCTTCAAAGGAGGAGGAAGAGAAAAGGTAGGAGGATGTCATCATCTCTCTCACACCATTCATCCAAGAAGGTCCACAAGAAGACTCCATTTTTAGAGTGGAAAATCGAGAGAAATGGGCATATCAAATAGATAAAACCTTTCCCAATCAGGTATTTGGCTTTATTGGAGCCAAAGGAGAAACCAAAACCAGTCATGCCTACTTCAAGGCATGAGGATGAGCATCAAAGTACCAAGGGTCACCATCAATACCTCCAGGAGTCCAATGCAGGTCAGCTTGAGGAGGTATTTTCCATTAATGCTGATACCTTGATGATCTGGGTGGAGGACCGGCCTATTGTCAATTTTTTACTCATCCAACCAGCCATGTTCAGTGCCAAATCAGTTGCATGGCTGCCATTTTTGAGGAACGGAAGCTATTTCTCCCTGCCAGGTTCTTTGGCTTTGTTTGAGCTCCCTTTACTCTTGGTTGTAGTAGTGTATGTAGGTTTGTTTTCGTAGAAGAAGGGCTTTTGCACACTATGCATGTTCCATTTGGAGCATGTATGATTTTTTAGTTTGTACATAGTCTTTGGTCTTGTTATTTTCTCTTGCACGGTGCATTGTAATGGTTTTGATGAAGATCAGCTCCAAGTTTCAATGGGTTTCAAAGCGGCTCAGGGTTAGAATTTCGAGTTTAGATCAAAATTAGTTTATCAAGCGGACTCCATGCCCAATGGATGCTTCAAGGCCACCGGTCTCTTCATCTAGCGGAAGATGTCCTGTGAGTCTCCAAATTGTTATCCCAAATTCACCCCTAGAAAATTTGGTCAAGATGACCCCGCATAAAAGAAATATGAAGGAAAACATTTTAGACCTATGATCTCACATTCTAGAAATAGAAAAGGGGAAAAGGTGAGCGTTTGAACCCGATTCAAAGAAAAACGGAGGAATAGAGACAAAATGTGAGCGTATTCCCAGAGACACAAAAAGGTGCCACATGTCCAAGTGGAGCTTCGGGGCTGCAAGAGTATTTTGAGTTTTTGTTTTCCGTTCAAGGGGAAAAATAGATTACAACCCGCAAGCCTGATTTTTGTTCCAATCTATTTGCCACGTGTCCCATCTCAAAAAGGGGACCCATTTTCAAGTTGTTTCCCGTCCATTCATATGGACCCGATACAAACTTCGAAGGGGAATATATTTCATCTCGGGCTCAAAATATTACAAATCGATGCCGTTGAAAAGACCGCACCCACGCCATGGAGGTCTAAGACTTTAATATTGAGGATGTTGGGTAAAGAAAAATGGAGGAAATGTCTTCGGGCCTTGATACGGGATCCATCTGTCTCAACAACCAAATTGGACTCGATCTATTTCTACTGTTTCCTCTTCCTTCAGGCACCAAACCAAGGATCGATGTAGTAAAGATGAATTTGGGGGTAGGTTTTATACGAAGCATTAACGGTGGTGGTTGAGTTTCGACCTAATATTCCCGCTTCTCTCTCTCTCTTTCTTCTCTATAATTGAATCTATAAATATGAGGAAATATTCATTGTAAAGTTTTTTGTTCATTATTCTTCTCTGCCTCCCTCTTCTCTTCTTCCCCGAGGTCGAAAATGGAGTCTGAACCTCCTCCCTTGGCTTTGTAATGGCATTTTCTTACCTCTTTCCCACTAATGATGTCTTGTGTGAACTTTTGGAGAAATAAATTTTGTTTTGTGCTTTCTATCCATCCTTTCTTATTTTATTATCTCTCCTCACCTCTTGTCATTGTAGGGTATACTATACATATTCGATGTTTGTTCTGACAGATCCTGGGATCTGTGTTTAATGGGTTTTGAAGTGGTGTTCTATGTGAAATCTATCTCTGGTCTGTGGTGCATCTTGTCCACCCTCTCCTCTGCTCACCTCCCTCCACTTCAGGCAGCTAATATTGTGACCATCACTTCCCTTTTCTTGGTGTTATCACCTCGTTAGTGTAGGATTTCCCTCTTTATGATTTCTCTCTCTCCTTGGTCCCTTGGAATTGTTAGATTAGGTGTAGATAGTCACATTTCCTTCCTTAGGAGTAGTTTAGCATTAGGATTAGAAAGAAGAAGTTTGCTTTCTCGGAGGGCCATATAAAGTCCACAAGTCCCACACTTGAGAGATGGTCCCATGTTATGCAATCCCACCGAGATGATTCTACCTTAGAAAATCATATCCATAGCGCATTTGGGGGTCTTTGTGATTTTACATTAACAATATCCATCAACGCCTTGGAGAATGCATCAAATGTTTTGTGGGGAAACAAGGAATGGTGGTTTCATTGTTATTGTCTCATTTGATTGAATAGAGGATCTACATGTTTTTATTCCTTCCTATTTTTGATGTCGGTTTTTTTTTTTGAACTCTTGAGTTAAATTTACATTATATTGAGGAAAAATTTGTGGAAGCTATTATTAGGTTTGATAAATAAATAAGAATAGGGAAGGTCATTGGGATTTTCTAAGAAATTAGCGTGGGTTTGTTATGAAGTGGGAATTTGGCCGAGCTTTACAAAAGGGAACTTGAGGAGATTAAAGGAAAGAAGAGGATATATACTAGGCATGATAGGCTCTAACTCTTCTTATTAAATCACTCTATATAATAATTGCATAAAAGAAACCCTGCTCTAAGTTTATGGATTCTTTGTGGTATAAGTTTTGTTACTTGGATAAAAATTATTATACTTCGTGTTTCCATTTATATGTAGATATGAGTGTGAAGTAATACTTTGAGGTGCATATTATTGAACCTGTGGTTTGTTAAATGCATAGATGGTTTCTTTTATTATATGTATTTTAAAAAAACAATGATTTGTGTTATTAGTTTTTATTATATAAATGGGTTTCATGTTATCATGCCTTTAAGAAATATTCAGGGTATTATGTGTTAGTTGTAAACAAGTATGATGTCATGGTAGTAGGAAATACCTACAAAGTGGTATATGTATTCAATTATTTCGATGTTGATTGTATATTTTTCCTCTGAATGTTATCGTGAAGTGTGTTTTAGAACAAATACCTAGGTTATTGTGGTTTTCCTTTGTAACTACTCGGCCATCATTTCTTCTATAAAGTAAAGCGACCTTGGTCTTCATCACGGGTGGTAGCATATTAGTGGAGATAGTTCATTTTTGTGGGTTACCGTAGAATTTGGTACCTATTTCATTATGGGGTAATTTTTTTGCTTGCATTTTTAAATGAAATTGATGCGGCCTAGAATTTACCAAATAACACTCTAGTCGCACCGGCACATCACTCACTAGACTAAACACTCACCCAAAGCACACAAAGGTACAAGGTCCCTCTTTAGGGTTGGTGTAATAGGATGTTAACATAATGAAGGAAGAAACATATAGATTCATAACTAATCCATCATTCCATAATGCATGCTACACTTAGATATATGAAAGAGCAAGCTTAAATAGTAATCATGATTGAATTAATAGCATGCACTATTCAACTACACACATAATGACACTTAGATTCAACCAATATCTTCCATCTATTAATAAATACAGAAGCTCCTTACAATATTTTCAATCTATACTAATTCACGTATGGAATTGATACAGTGAGTTCAGTCATATGCATATATTCTCTGTTACACATACATACATCTCATTCCATGCATCTACTATGTATCTAACATAATATATATGGGGTGGGGACTTTCCCTTCACCGCTTATCTATTCAAGAAATAGGATACATGTTATTGATAGCCACACACTATTTAAAAGCATATCCACACATGAAAGTGTGCTATCTATAGTCCTCTTGCAGTTAACTGAAGTGTCAATTCTATTCTTAGCTTGTCTTCATGAAAAAACGCTTCGATCCTCTTCTCTAAAGATAGACAATGCATGGCGCGCAAATCTCTATATTGTTGATGTGTTCCACATGCCATCTTCTAAAAATAGGCCTTCATGCTCAAAATTAGCTAAGTCTTGAAATATAAACTTGTCTTCCATGCGTGATGCGGATCCTTCCTATCCTTCCACGCCCTTGGTTCCGGGCCTTCTATCCTGCGCGTAGACTCCTTGTGTGATCTTTGACAAGTATTATTTGATCAACATTACCCCACACTAATCTCATTATCGTCCCAAAAATGGGTATCTCCAAATATTGAAGAAAATAATAGAAGAATGGAAAGAATAAGAATGAGAGAATGTAGATAAATAAAGAATTTTGTGAGGTTATGAGGCAACATCCTTTGTATCGGTTTGCGGTATCAACTCGGATACTCCTTTATTTTTGCCTCTAATACCTATCGGTCGGTGAGTGCTTGCTCTAATTTTTACGGGATGTACACAACAATGGAGTCCAACTCATCCCTCGTAATCTCTCCCTTCTCATTTTGTAGAATTAACACAACACTAGACATTGATTTCATTCTACCTTCTAAAAGGTCCATCTTTTATGCGATTATCTTTCCAAGTTCTTCCAATTAAGTATTGTGTGGTTCTTGTGATATTGCGCGGGGCCTCGTGCTTCTATTTAACCATTGATAATCTTTCTCGCGTGTTCCAATGTCTTATCTTTCATTGATCTCTGGACCTCATTATTCTCTTCGAGGGTGATGATGTTGATAAGTGCCTCTGGAGATGTGCATACGTGTAAATCTGGTATGCTTTCTTGATACTTCTGTAATAATTGCAACAACCCTTCATAAGATGTAAATTTTCTCATTACTAATGCTTTCTCCCATTTGCAATCTTGTTCTTAGTGTTCGCACTTGCATACATAGAGTTTCATCTTCAAGTACCAAGTCCACCAACTTTCCCACATAGTGTATCACTAAAGGAAATGTCTGTGGTACCTTGGCCTCCAAGTGTGGCCTTGCTCTGATGACATTGTCCCCAATCTCCTCTGCGATGCTTATAAACACCTTGTTTTTTTTTTTGCTTGAAGTACCTCTCATGTGTTATGCATTTTATCTCTGCATATTTTTGTCTTCAACTCCTCACACAATGCTTTGATCATGGCAGCTTTTTCCATGTTTCTTCTAGCCACCTCAGTAGAAACTTTCACCAATGCATTACTGACCTACTCATCTGACATGACAGTAGGCTTTACTGTCATGTGTCTAGCTTGAGGTGCCTTCTTCAGTCATCTCAAAATGCATGACTCTTCGCACACATCAAAGTCAGGCTCATCCATGTGGGTGTGCATTGACCACGATAGTTGCTTTCAAGTGCACACCGTCACCATATCTTCATCCATTAACTCCCAACCGAATAAATCCTTATGCTCTATCGTGCTCTTCAGAGTGGGCATGAATTTTTTCCCTACATCCTCTACATACCCCATGGCTGGTGGAATGTGCTCTCCACTTGTTCTTCTAGACCTTTACTTGCTTAGGAAATTTAGCCTCCAAATTTGGGACTTGTGTCTCCATGTCCTGAACATCCTCTGCAGTTGTCTCCTCTAGGTATTTTCTCATCCTCTTATTTTTCCTTTGATTCCTCACCCTATTCTTCTGTGTCCTCTAGAAGTGTAGGAGAATTAGGCACGCTTTCCTCTGACTCTTCCACCTCCTCATTCAACTTGTTTCCTCCTCTATGTCATTTCCTCCTTTTATGGAGAGATTACGGTGATTTGCGCATAGTGGTTGGAGTAGCACCTTGGGTCCTTGTTCTCCTAAATACCCTTTTAAACCTATGCTCCCCTTGAACGCATTCAATTCCTCATCATCCCCCTCTTGTGGTTGAGGTGGTGTAACGGTGTGCTCAGACTTCACCCTTACTTATAGGATGTCTCCTACCCCTATGCTCCAAACCACCACTATCTTCGTGCTCCTCCTCATCCTGCACTTCAATTGGCTCTGTGGGCTTAGGCGTTGGGATGTTCTCCATTGTATGCTTTTTCTTTGGTGGTCTTTGGAAGTGTGAAATCACCTTTCATATATTTTTATTCTCCATTTTCAGCTTGGCTGAGATACACCAATGTTGCCCCCACATCTACTACAACTAGGCTTATTGGCTTAATATTGGTTACTTCCAAATGATCCTCTCGGTGTAAGCACTCCTGCCAGGATACACACACTTCTTCCTCAATGTATGGTAATCGCGGTCCACCTTATCTGCATTGAAGACCGGTCGGTGTGTGTACAGCCAAATCTATGAATAGATGCTTGAAAATACCTTATAGTGAATGCGTAAGGCAATTTGTACCAAGGGATCCATACTCCATCTTTCATTAGGAAGCATGCGATGTAGAAATGTTGATATAAAACAAACTGGACTTGTTTCCCTACCACTGTTGGTAGGTCCTTTGGGATGCACCACTCTTTCCCAAATGTCACGTGAGCTGTCATACCACTTCTCCGCCCTTTGCTTTACATCATCTGTCATGGCCCCCTGCATAGGTACTTGCTGAATCTTTCAGTGGGGACTTGTTCTCCATGGGGTATTCCCATACTTTCTCCTTTGGTCCATCTGGTACTTTCGATCTCCATGAATACCAGTGATAGTAGAATAACCCCAAAGCTGATCTTCCCTCCTATGCACGCTTCTTCAACTATTTTCTCTATAATATAGCATGCAATGTTGTAGATTGTCCCTTCTGACATCTTACGTGCCACATGTAACCCCATAGTGTTTATCTTGATACCACCATTCCTGATCATTCAACTTGGTAACAAGGTGTGTTGTAGCTTGTACAACTAGATAGTTCTTGATTTCTCTCGTCCATTCTGCATGAGACCCTTGAGTGCCTAGCTCTGTTTGGTCTTTACAATCACAGATTTATCTACAAGATCACCTTTTATATCTTCTCTTGTGGCCTTCAAACCTGTAACTGATGAGATAAGTGTAGATGAAATTCTAACTCTACATCCTGTAAAGTAGAAGAAGTCTTCGTGCACCCTGCTCATGAGCCATCGATACAAGGGCTCATACTTCCTAAATATGGAAGCTCGTCAACTGGTAGTCCCCAACTCTCTTTAAAATCTTCTCACCCGCATCATCATATACTGACATGTCCTCCACCGTGTGCTTGTTTGTTCTAGCAGTGAGAAAAGAATTGAGCTCCTTCTTGTTCTCTGAAGTCCTGCTATTATATTCAATCACTTTGCTCTTTTTGATGGGTGAATCTAATTCTTATCCGATGATGACACCTTACGGATATTGAATCTCTAAAAGTGGCTTTTGGGTGCTATTTCTTCCTCCTCGACAACCAAATTTTTCTTTCCTTTTACTACTTTCTGACGGATGCCTTCTTCGGTGCCATTTTTACCTTACAAATGTCTCCTCTTCAACTCTGTAACTTTGCAAATCAAACCCTAGTTTGATTCAATCATGCCCTAGTTGGAAACTTCATAACCTAACCCTTTTCTATTTCCCTACTTCACTCAAACCCTTCACCATCGGGGATGTAAGCTTCTTGTCACACAGATCTAGTTGTCACGCTTGGTTTCACACCCTTCGCACCTTAACTCGATCACTCGGCTCTTCGCACTTGGCTCTTTTCTCAAATACTCTTAGTCATAACAGTAAAAATGAATCCACATCCCATCCTTATATAAAATTTTCAAATTTTGATGCATTTATTACTCCTTCACCATTCATTCTGCGATGTACATCTTCGTGCCTAGCTATAACCTTCTAGCGTGCCTTCCTACCCTCTGGTCACATACTTCTCTTCAGCGCATGCTCCTGCGGCGAAGTGAGTACCTCCTCCTAGTAGCTATCATGGCCTCCACTTACCTCGCGTTATAATTTTATTTCATTCATCTCCATCCTTGGTCACTTTTGAGAAGAAATCCTCTTTTGACTTAAAGCACACCCATAACAGCTTATTCCTTTCACCTTTCAATTCCCACAGTATTTTTCTTGGATAACTACAACCACCCCACACTAAAAGTATGTGCAGTCCTCTGCGCATAAATAGTCTTCATACAATAATTAGCTTCATGCATGCAAGTGTGCTTATTACACAAGAACAACAACGAAATTGAAAAAGCATAGCGACAATGAAGGAAATACATTAAGGAAATATAGAATTGAAAACCTAAACTAAATGGCAATACTACCTTATTACAAACACCAAGAAGACTTATTTATAGTAGGGCTTTAGCCTACTCCCACTAAAGTAATCACGGTAGCCGTGTTCCATTAAGTGCTTCTAACTTGAAAGCACTTGATTCAAGTATAGTAGTGATAACATACGGCCCCAACCAATGTACTTTGAGATTTCCTGGATGGCACAAGAACTTTGAGTCATAAAGAAGTATGATTTGTCAAATCTCAAATTTCTTATCCCTTATGTTTCTGTCATGCCATGCCTTCTGCCTAGCCTTTTCCTACTTCTGACTCCATCTTGTGCTATGGCTCGGTGCTCATCCAGTTGAATCATCTTTTTGATACACTCTTCTAAATCCTATTCATCAGCTAGACCTCCAGTATGTGCAATACGCAAAGAAGGTAACATAAATTCTATAGGGAGAATAGATTTTCGCCAAACACCAACTGAAATGGTGTGGATTTGTTCAATATCTTGTAAGTTGTTCTATATGCCCAAATAACAGCTGATACTTTGTCATCCCAATCCTTTCTTCCAACATCAAAAATTTTTATCAAAGTCTGGCTCAAAATCTTGTTGAAGGCCTCAACAATTCTGTTTTCCTGAGGATGATAAGGTGTAGTTTTATGGTGTGTAACCATAAACTCATCTAATAGGATCCTGATTGTCTCATTTAAAAAGTGTGTACCTTGATCACTTGTCAAGCTTAAGGGACATCCATATCTTGTAAGAACATTCTCCCACATAAACCTAGGCTGCTAAACCCTCCAGTATAGTTATTGGTAGGTGTTGCTTCTACCCACCGTGTGAGATAATCTGTGCAAGTAATGATATAGCATGATCCAATCCTATGCGTGGTTGGCGAAATAGGTCCTACAAAATCAATGGCCCATTTCTCAAATAGTTCGAGCACTAGTGATCGGTCTCAAAGGCATCTCATCTCTTTGCCCTAGTTTTCCTAGGCACTGACAATGATCACACACCTTACAATATTCTTTACAGTCCTTATACAATGTCTCCCACCATAATCCAGCAAGTAGGATCTTCCGGAAGTTGCATCACCTACATAATGGCCTCCTGTAATACCACCATGAGCTTCTTCCATGATATCCTTATGCTCATGCTCTAATACACAATGACGTAATACTTCATCTTTTCCTAGCTTGTAGAGGTCACCACTGATTAACATAAATGGTGCCATGCATATAACAAGCTACTTCTTTTATAATGCTTTCATTCCTTACGTGCCATATCTATTCGTAGAATGACAACAATGTCTTCTAACTCCATGGGCGCACATCGTAACCTATATAAGCTGTGCATTCGGCATTGTTTCTTCAATTGTCATGTGCATCCACTCTGAATTGATTCTAGATAAATGATCTGGTCTAGAATTTATTTTCCACTGACTTCACCGTAACTATGAAGTCAAACTCTTGAAAACAGAAGCACCCATCTACATATGTGCCCCTATAAGATAGGCTTGTTTACCAAGTAATTCAAGGCCATGTGATCTATATAAAACATAAATGGTGTTGCTAACAAATCTTTGTCAAAATTTGTACAATGCATAGATCATTGAAAAGCTTCGCACTCTGTAGTTATATAATTCCATTAAGCAAGAGTCAACTTCTACTAGAAAAATAGATTGGATGATCTATAATACCTTCACCACATTTAGCTAACACAACGCCAATGGCCATACCGAGAAGTTTCCACATGCACATGAAATGGTTTATGCCGTGAGGAAAACACAAAATGGGTGCGACAGTAAGTCTCTATTTTAATATCTCAAACACGCACTTTTCTGCGGTTCTCCCCAATAAAATGTACCTTTCCCCTTTAGTAGTTCTTCCAAGGTTGTAGCAATTTTGGCATACCCTTTTATGAATTTTCTATAATATCTGTATGACCTAACAATCCACGCACCTCACTGACATTGGTAGGCGCTTCCCGGGCCTAAAATGACTGACCTTGGCTAGATCAACTAACAAACTTTCCTTACAAATTATATGTCCTAACGGTATCCCAAATGACATAGTAAATATGCACTTCTTGATGTTTAAAGAGATAATCAATTATGCATCATTGAAACATTAAGTGCATATTATCACAATGATCTTTCACAAGCCCATATAGTGTCAAATCATTTAGAAAAACTTTTGTAAGTAGTTATGAATAAAATATTTAAATTCTTGAACAACTATGCATGAGAATACAACAAGTGCATTTTTAACCCAAAGGGCATCACAATATAGGCAAAACTACCCCATTCGGTAGTAAATGTTGTCTTTTTTATCCTCTAAGCATTCCTAACACAGATGATACCCGAGAAAATTTGTCAGTGAAGGAATATATTTCACGCCACTATGACTCCTAGTATTTCCTCGAGTGAATGGAATAGGGTGTAGACATCCATAATTACGCTGAGTAATTTAAATACTTAAATTGCGCTAATTATCTCCCTTCTTGCAAATTGACAACATACACTTAAAAGCACTCATATTCTCTCTTATCATCGTTAATTAATTATAATACGCTAATTAGTTAAGTTGCCTATCCAACAAACACCCTAATTAACGACCTTCCATTAATTAATCACCCCTTTTATCTAGACTAATTAATTATTATCAATTAATTAGCTTTCCCTTTCATTTAACCAATAAATCAATATTTAATTGATTTAGTCCCCTCTATAGCCTAGATCATACTAATATTCCTCTAATTAGCTTCATAAGCTTACATCTACCTATTAATTAATCACCTTTGATTAATTAAAACACCCCCAACTCTCATGACTTGCTAAGTATAAATTAAACCCTTCTAAAGTAAGGTTACCTTTTATAAAACAACCTTATCCATTCCTAATCTTGATTTACCTTTTACCCCACATGCAAAGGGATGATGTGTTTCCTTTATCCATTGGACTATATAAGGAGTCCTCCTCTACCTTTATACCTACACACATAAAATTCTTGAGAAGACAAAAGCAAAGCATATAGCAAAATAGACTAAAATTTTTCCTTTGTTTTCTTGAGAGTTCACCACTTGGAGAGTTAAGCCTCTTTTCTAGCCAAAAGTGCTTAGGTCATATGGGAGGTGTCAAAAGGGTCTTGTAGCCCAACTTTGATAAGCCCCCATTCCTAGGTTCTTGGAATATCAAGAACAACCAATTTGATTTTCATGGAGCTTACATAGGTCCATTTAATTTTTGTTGTTAATTAAAAGAATAGAGGATTTAGACACTTAGCATGTTAGTTTCAAAGCTTTAATATGATAAATGTTAGTGTCTAACCTTGTTTAATTCTTATCTTGATGGTGCTTTGTACTTTGCTTAATTTTGTTAATTAAGACTACTAGGTGTTAGTCTTTATTTTCATTAGCTTAAATTAACAAATCATGCACACATTTGGCACGCCTGGTGGGACCTAGTCCCTTGGCATTTTAGTTTAAATTTCATTGTTTTGGCTAACTTTTGATATGCACATGTAGTAATTAATGTCCATTTTTTTGAAATTTTTGCTAATTTTATATGTGTAAGTTCTTGTTCATAGCCATCATTTTAATGGGTTGTTGCCATTTATAAACTAACTTGCCAAAATTTAGAGTATTGTGAACTTTGTTATATTTTTTTGCCATGTTTTGGTTGCGGGAGTAGTGCGGGCGCACTTACGGGATGCGTAGACACATTTTTAGTAGCACGAAACCTCTCGGGTGGCATAAGCACTGCTATCAAACACTGAATCTCTATCTATTGACCTTCTGGTAGGTGCACTAACCCCGCGCACATACCTAACTAGCGCTTATATGCACTAACACTGGTCGTAGACACCATTTAAATCTTTATACCTTCACTATAACGCAAAAAACCTATGAGACTAGCACATGTGACCTAACCCAAGCGCACACATTGTTTTGGTGGTGCAAACACATTTTTGGTGGCACAGTGTTCTGTCAGAATTTGAGATTATTTTACAAAGCGGTGGCGCACACACTTTTCTAGTGACTCACATGCTTTTCTGGTAGTGCAAGTGTTCTGTGTAAAACTAAGCTTGTTTTTATCGAAGGTAGTGCATATGTCCTTCTAGTGGTGCACATGCCTCTCGGGTGGCGTAGGTACACAAAAAGCTAGAAACACACAGAGTAGTGCATACGTTCTTATGGTGGCACACACGCCTCTCGGGTGGTGCAGGTACATGAAAAGCCAGAAACACACAGAGTGGCACATACACCCTAACCTGCATGTAGATGCCAAAATAGGAGTGCATGTGTATTTTTGTTTTCTTGAGGTTAATGTGTTGAGGTGCTAACATTCTTATAGGTTTTATATAATTAAATACTCATCTTTGTAGGGTGTTTTTACATGCTTTTACTTGATTAGATAAACTTTGCATGTTTACTTATAGGAATAAGATCGTGTATGCTCTTCCCTCACGTCCCTTGGGTGATCTTGGGAATCGAAATGATTCTTAGGTCCTTTTGATGATTTGAGGTTGTTAGGAATATTTGAATTGGAATTGGTTAACTTGTTGTGTTTGAACTAAAATACTTTTCCATTTGATATCTTTTTGGATTTTGGAAACATCATGTATGCTCTTCTCTTGTGTCCTTGGATGATCTAGAGAATCGAAATAATTTTTACTCTTTTGATGGAAAACTACTAAAATCGTAATCTGAGACCTAAACACCACATTAGTCAAAGAAAGGAGGAATAAAAAATGAAGTCAAAAACTACTAATAAAGTTGTTATACGAGTTACCAAAGGTGTTCAAGCAAACCACACCTAATTAAATAAGATAAAAAGAACAACATATTCAGAAGACTATATTGTAGGTTTTGGAAAAGAGTCGCCCCTCTCCTCTCAACTAGAACATAACCCATTTGGCATAATGCCTTAAGCTACAATGATGGGGGTGGTTCCATGAACCCCAAAGTAGTCCACGTAAGAGGAACCTTGTGGGTGCTTAAATGCAGAAGTGCTCCGCACTACCTACTTGACTAGTTATTGCTTTATGAGATAACATTACCGGTTGTCCATATGGTGACCCCAGTGATAATACACAAAGATGCACTAGTTTCCTACTATTCTTGAAGGGGGTAAAGTAAAGCGAAGACACTCCCAAACTAGTCAGTGTGACTTTTTGGGTAAATTGTGCTCGCTTAAGACAACTTTGTAACACCTAGGACGAGAGAACCACCTAGGAAGATATTCTTTAGCCAGGAGCCCACTTTGACCATTCTAAAATAGTGTTGAGTTGTGAGCCATCTTTTACTCATGAAATGTGTGACGCGTTGTTTAGCCTAAGGTAAGGCAAAACTCTACCTACGTGAAGCCATCATTTTTTTTCATCCCCATTTTGATCTACTCCTTCAAATTATTTTGACACTTTGTTGATCAAAAGAAGGGTGACTACCTCTGTGTTACCAATTGATTGTTTCGCCACTTTTTTTTTTTTACGCCCATCCATGTTTAAAGATGGTGGGTTATTTAAACATCTAAAGTGTGTGGAGACATATTTATATCATTGCTAGCCTTTGTGATCTTGATACCCATGTCAGGATCGTTATCATTGTTAGGATTGATTCATCATTTTATCTCCCTTTGACATGTTACCTCATTTGCATTGTCTCGACACAATTAATATACTTATGTCACGTTTCTCATAAACATGATCTAAGTGTTTGCATTATGGCATTACGCTGCCCACGTTTTAACACATCCTTAGTATACTTTGACTTATTCGATTTCAAACATTGTCCCAAATCTTCAAATGTGTCACTTACTTTGTTTGCATCATTTCAATACCACCTTGACACTAATATCTCACTTCTCCACGAATCTTGATAGACGTTTCCAATTGGTGTGGTTACGTGACTTACATTTGTAAACCTCACCCTTTAACATTTAGGCCTTGTTGGTTGTTGAACTTGTCGAAGCATCCTTTGATTGGCGATCACATCTACCCTTTGTTAATATTTACGCCTTGTTCATTTTGAGCTTGATGTAAATATTGACATTGTGTTGATCACCTTTGCATCAAACCAATGTCACTTTGCACACACATTTTCATATGGTGTATTTCCTTGTTGATTGGATTTGTGTTTCACACTTGCATGATTGTTCCTTGTGATTATTCATTCGAAAACTTATTTTCTAGGACAATGCTCTCGATCTCATCGAGATTGCGTCATCACGATGTCTATTTTCCTTAGACCTTCTTCGAAAAATCATGCATGCATCTCCATACTTACATAATCTTAGCCTTTCCTCCTTAAGGAGTTCCACCACCTAAATCGACATGTGATTTACTTCCTTCCCTTTGAAGGAGTTCCATCACACTATCTATACTCCTCGTCTTATGATTATTTACTAATGCCTGAGACTTTAGTTTGGTGGATGTAATCGGAAGCAAAACAACAACCCAACACAAGAATACCATTGACTATGATAAGATGGAATGATGACATATCTGAAATATCAAAGTAAATTATAATATTAACATGAAACTGTTACAATCTCACCCATGAGATACTTCAACAAGACTATGGGAGAAACTTTACAATTACACCTCTTGATGGCTTCTTGACACACCTTTAACTGATGGCTTCCTTCGCACACTTCCTACAATATTTCTCACTACTTCTTTCTATGCTAAATGAGGGGGGTGGCCTCTCTATTTATAGAACTTCCAGGCTTATCCATCCTATCTCTAAGATAGGATAAGAAATCCACTATGACGAATCATATTCCATACCTTAACTCTTATCTGTACATGTAAGCTTATCTGTTAAGATAAGATAAACCTTATCATTTTACATGGGTTCCACATTTTTAGACTTTTTACAAATAAAATACACAAAATATTTATGACCTCACTCCTTGTCCTTATTACCAATATAATATTTCTAATTCCTAATCATGTAGACCCTACTTCTCTAATTACCCAAACTTTGACATTTTAACATTACTGGGACCACTTACGACAAATATTTACTTTTTACAACATTCCTATTGTACTTTGGCTATTACCGTACTCCACATTATTGGCGGCACCGTCTTGTGGCGCCGTTATCTTCTATCGGATGCTACTACTAATTACACTTAACAACATCCTATTCCTAATACATACATTAATGAAATAGAAATTTTGGAGGAAAATTTTAGTGTCGACATCTTCCCCCTTCCTAGCTTCTACTCCGTCCTCGGAGTAGACTATTCTGGTGCTTGGAAAATCTTCAACTTGTCGTGGTTGACCCATTTCGTAATGGGAGTGCCATCCAATTCCTCCGGTCAGTCGTACCATTTTCATGCACAACTGCTATTTTGTAGGGCCCCATCCATTTTGGAAGAAATTTTCTCTGTCTTCTTTTTTTGTATCTGGAATCATATACTAGGACCAAGTCATTCACATGAAATGGAGACCATCGGATCTTTTGATCAAAGTATTCCTTCTGCTTCATTTTCTTCTTATGGCTTGTATCCTTTGCTATTTCCCTCATTTCCTCTAGCAAATGAAGATGTACCAACCTTTCTTTTACTGAATCACTTTCATCCATCCTTTCATTTTTCATAACTCTCACAGTGGGAATATCAAACTCAATAAGAAAGAACTGGATCAATGCCATATATAGCCTGAAATGGGGAGTATCATGTTGCTGACTTTGATGTTGCCCTATATGCCCACAATCTTGCATGAATCCTTTTATCCCATTTATGTACTGCAAGGCTGCATCTTTTGCTAGAATTTGACACACACAAAATTTGTTCGTTCCACTGTCCATTTTGCTTGGCTTGTATGTTGTTGCCTTCACTGTGCTTGATAGAAAACTTATTGACTAGGGCTTCTACCACCTCATTAATGAAGTGGCTTCCTTGATCTGTTACAATTTCTAATGGACAACCAAATCTGTGACAATGCGTTCATATATGAACCTTGCCACTTCATCCATGGAAGTTGTTTTCAATGGCCTAGCTTGACCCACTTGGTTAAATAATCGTGGCAACTACAATATACTTATTTTGACGTGATGTAGTTGGAAGTGGACCTACTGATGTCTATTCCCCATTTTTCAAAGGGACCAAGGGAAGAATAGGACATAATGGAGTGATGAAGTCTTACGGTTACCATGTGTTTGACAAATATCACATGTCTTACAATAATTATAACAATCTTTAAAAAGAGTGGGCGGTGATAACTTTGCATCCAAGATCCTTCTTGCTTGTAAGTTGTCCAGAGAAAGTGCCCTCCACATGTACCATTGTGGAATTCTTCTAGCAGCTCCTTTCTTGATCACGTCCAGCTGCCCTCTTGTCTTGTCCATCGAGGTCCTATTCGAAATAATGCTCCATGCGAGAATAGAATATGGACGGTAGCTTGAGTAATCTTTCTCTTAGTCTTTGCATTGGCACCATCGGGAAACTTGAATTCATTAAGATAATTCCAAATATCTATGTATTCACTAGGGATTGTGTCGAGGAGAACAATCTTTGCATCGGGAAAATCATCATCATCACAAGATGATCCTAAACCATCATAGGCTCGAGAGAGTGCATCTGCATTGACATGCTTCTTTCTGGCCTATCTATAATATCAAATTCAAATTCTTGTAGCAAAATTATCCATCTTGCTATCCTCCACGATGGGTTAGGCTTATTGACAATATATTTGAGCACGATGATCCGTTACAACTATAAATTTCTGCCCTAGCAAGTAATTTCTAAACTTCTTTACACAAAAATGATAGCGAGCCTCTTTTTGATTCTGATATAGTTTACCTCAACTTTTGCTCATTTATGCTGCTCCCAAAGTAAATTGGATGTTCATTCCCATTTTCATCCTTTTGGCTCAAAGTACTACCTAGTGCTGCATCGAGGCATCGTGTACACAATGAATGGCTTGCTCCAATCTGGATTCTTCAAAATAGCAGTGAAGACACCGGGGCTTCCTTGATTGTCCAAAAGCTTCATGCGCCTTGTTTCTGGTTCATAAGCAACATCCTTCTTCAAAGCTGGGTTAGTGGTGTGTGCGATCTTTGAGAAATTCTTGATGAACCTTCTATAGTAACCCACATGGCCTAAAAATGATCTCAACTTACTTCTATTCATAGGAAATGGTAAATCTTTGATTTTGAAACTTTATCGGGATCGATTACCAATACCATCTCTGGATCTGACATGCCCTAACAAAACGCCTTTAGAACATCCAAAGACACACTTTGTAGGGTTTAGTGAGGCTTGTGCTTCATCTAACCTTTGAAATGTTGTCTCCATCAGTGCGGGTGGTCCAACTTGCTCCCATAGATGCAAAAATCATCCGAAAATACTCGATGAAGGTCCCGATGTAGGGTTCGAACACCTATTCATCAAACGCTTGGAATGTTCTTTGGCATTACACAACCCAAAGGCATAACTCTATAAGCAAACGTTCCCCAAGGAGTGGTGAGCGTGGTCTTGGTGATCTTTCTCTGCTATACGAACTTGGTTGTAGCCACTATATCCATCGACAAAACTATAGCACTCTGGCCACTACTTCGTCCAAGATCGATCTGAAAATGGAAGAGGGTAATGATCCTTCTTTGTTGCCTTATTGAGCTTCTGTAATCAACACAAATGCGTAGCTTCCCATTCTTTTTTATTGAGATCACAATGGGAGAAACCCATTACGAATTCTCCACAGCAAATATGAATCTGCATCAAGCAACTTATCTATTTCTTCTTTTACGGTCTTGGAAAAATTAGGATTCATTCTATATGGCATTTGCTTTATAGGCTTAGCACCATCTACCACTCAATACAATGTTCTACCCAACTTACTTGTGGAGTTCCTTGTAATCAAAAGTGAATAGGTGTATGTACCTTGAAAGAGTGGAGGTAGGATTCCTTCTCACTCTCCATCACGGCATCACCAATCTTTATTTGTTGGAGACGATCATCAACTTCTTCTTGAGATAATTTTATGGGGTCATGAGTTGGTGTGGTGGCGGGATATCCATGGTGAAACATCCACCTCGCTTTCTTCATCTTGATGTCCACTTCACTTACTAGAGTAATCGAGAGGATGTCCAATCATCGGTTTCATCACTTGAATCCACGGGTTCTACTTTATGATGTCGAGGATCACGTTTATCTTCACCCTCTCTCTACCACGTCCAAGTGTCATGAAACCTTCATTCCAGGTAGTTTCTTGCATGAACTCTCCTTAGCCATGGTCTTCCCGGCATTGGGTGCATAGATTACCATTTTCATCACTGAAAGTCTACCACACATCTGACACCCATAACAGAGATATTGCCACATTTGAAACTACACCTTCTGGTTTAGTTTTCCCTTATTTAATGACCTTAACATAAGTGTTGAAGGGCGATCAATTTTAAACCCAACATATTCATTACGACTCGGTCATTACATTAAGCTGCAGCACCTCCATCAACTAAGACATCATGAATTGAAATACCATTACATAATACCTCGGCTTGTGGAGCATAGGGATGCGCCTCTGCCTCCAAAACAGGGACCTCAACCTCCTTCCTTCTTCGAGCATTGAGTCCACCTCGCAACTCCCGCCTCTTCTCAGAAGACATAGCCAAGAGTTGACCATATGTAATATTTGCAGGCCTTTTGGACAGATCTTCCAAGATGGAGTATGGTCCTTGCCTGTGAAATCAAAAAATCCTGCACACCCAACTTTCTTCTCCTATGTTTCTTACTAGTTTCTTCTTTCATCTTCTTAGGATCATTTCCATCTTGATTATCTTTTTCTTTCTTTCTTTTTGTTACAAACACATCTACTTCATTATTTCTGCTCTTATCTACTACATCAAAAGAATTCACAGGTGCTTTTCCTTTATCATTATCTCCCTTACCAGATGTAGAAGCTCTATCTGGACAATTATACTTATAATGACCCTTTTTATAACAACCATAACAAACAACTTCAGAAATATTTCTTTTGGACCTCTATCTCCTCCTGAGAACTAAATTCCTTTCCTTGAAGAAGATTAATAGTTAAGCGACCCATCTTTTGAGCGAGATCTTCATACTCGGTAGATGTATTAGGAGAAATATTTGTGCTCACCGGGAGTGGTTGTGGATTCAGGACCAAAGGTCTTTGGTGTAGGCTCTACTTTAGCAACAATTTCTTTGGGCTCCTCTTCCATGCTTTCTTCTTGCCTTCTTGCAATCTCCTTTGCTTGTTCAATGGTAGCCGGGCGGTCATACTTCACTCGTTGTCTGATCTCTGGCTTCATCCCAAGAATGAAGTGCTTACAGAGGAGATTATCCACGCCATTCATCAACCCATCCGCTAGTCCTTCCTTCCGGATCTGGGCATCGAGCTTCCTCCTTAGCTCTAGAACACGAGCATGATAATCCCTTATCTTCTCCTTCTCTCCTTGGGATAGCTTTGTGATCTCGATCATGAGATCTGCATATTTATGTTGTTCACCAAATTCTTCAAGAAAACTTTCGGTTAATAAATCCCATGAATTTTTCACATTATCACCTAGTGTTTCAAACCACCTAAGTGTTGAACCATCCAAAAAGGTAGGAAAAATTCAGTCCATTGTTCCCTTCTTATAAGGCCATTACAAATACAAGATCGTTTAAACTCTTGAATGAAAGAAGAAGCATCTTCATTAGATTGAGCTGAAAAAATAGGAATCTTTCCCATTTTCAAAAGTAACCACCGTGAAATACCAACCCACAAGTACAATTAACAAGACTTATGTGCACAAATAATTGGAATCACTATACTAGAAAGTGACTTTACACCTTTCTACAGTAAAATAGAAATGACCACGGTAAACTATGGTAAAACTTGACTTACTACGGTAAAAACTGACTTTACTGTGGTAAACACTATTCACGGTAAAAGTGAAGTTCTTTGGGTAAATACTATTCACGGTAAAAGTGACTTTCTTTGCGGTAATTACTATTCCCGACAAAACTTTACCGGGTAACTACTATTCATGGCAAAAATGACTTTAACATGGTAACTACTATTCACGGTAAAAATGACTTTACCATGGTAACTACTATGCACAGTAAAAACAAGGTTACCCTCCAATTAATTTTTGCCTAAGTGGGAATATCTCTCCAGAAAATCCACCAACGAGGAATGGTCCCGGCAACGGAACCAAAATGTCATCACCAATCCGGCACTATGATAATTCTTCACCGGGAACTCCTCGTGCTATGATTATTTACTAATGCACAGACTTTAGTTTGGTGGATGTAATCTGGAAGCAAAACAACAACCGAACACAAGAATACCATTGACTATGATAAGACAGAATGACGACAAATCTGAAATATCAAAATAAATTATAATATTAACATGAAGCTATTCATCTCACCCATGAGATACTTGAACAAGACTATGGGAGAAACTTTACAATTACACCTCTTGATGGCTTCTTGACACACCTTTAGCGATGGCTTCCTTCGCACACTTCCTACAATATTTCTCACTACTTCTTTCTATGCTAAATGAGGGGGGTGGCCTCTCTATTTATAGAACTTCCAGGCTTATCCATCCTATCTCTAAGATAGGATAAGAAATCCACTCTGACGAATCATATTCCATACCTTAACTCTTATACTGTACATGTAAGCTTATCATTAAGATAAGATAAACCTTATCATTTTACATGGGTTCCACATTTTTAGACTTTTTACAAATAAAATACACAAAATATTTATGACCTCACTCCTTGTCCTTATTACCAATATAATATTTCTAATTCCTAATCATGTAGACCCTACTTCTCTAATTACCCAAACTTTGACATTTTAACATTACCGGACCACTTACGACAAATATTTACTTTTACAACATTCCTATTGTACTTTGGTATATTACCATACTCCACATTATTGGCGGCACCCGTCTTGTGGCGCCGTTATCTTCTATCGGACGCTACTACTAATTACACTTAACAACATCCTATTCCTAATACATACATTAATGAAATAGAAATTTTGGAGGAAAATTTTAGTGTCGCTCTTCTTCTAATTTTAATCCAAATATTTCCTCTCGGCTTACACTTAACAACATCCTATTCCTAATACATACATTAATGAAATAGAAATTTTGGAGTCCTACTAGTTTACGGATGATATACCATAGTATAGGTAGGTCCACACCACCTTCTTCTTCTACTAAGACATCTAGCTACACATCTTCTTCATCCCCCATATCATCTTCTTCTAGTAATCATCATCAAACATCTTCTAAGTCTTCCACACCGAGTGAACCTCTTTCTTCAATCAACCCCTGGTGGTTGATCAACAACTCATACCAATTGATCTCTTTAAGATTGAAGAAACAATCAAGGCATTTATAGGGGTATATGAAGATATTCCTTTAGCAGATTACGAAAAGGGTTCTCTTTAGACTTTGATACGTCTACATATTGTGAGGAAAATGTTGATTCCTTTTATCAAGAAATAGAGGAAGAGCCTTAGATCATACAACTTGATCCTCCTTTTAATCTTCTATCTTCTCATTCTTAATTATGTGATGAAACTCCTTGGTCTTGCATTGATCCATGGCCTATCTTCTCATCACCCAATAACTCTTTGTCTATCATAATTCCTCAATCACAATCTCTTATGGGGTCAACACCAAGTAGCCCTTCATCTTCATCTAGGTGTGGGTCACCTTCTAGTAGCCCTCCCTCTACTATTTGTGGGACATTTTTGAGTAGTCCACTATCTTCTATTCTTCTGGAATGCCTAGCTAGCCCCTTGTCTTCTAGGTATGGATCACCCCCAGGTAGTCCATCATCTTCTATTCTTGGGCCACATCTTAGTAGCCCTTCATCTTCTATCTATGGGTCACATCCTAGTAGCCCTTCTTCTTCTATTCTTGGGCCATATCCTAGTAGCCCTTCGTCTTCTATCTATGGGTCACATCCTAGTATCCCTTCTTCTTCTATTCTTAGGCCACATCCTAATATCCCTTCATCTTCTATCTATGGCTCACCTCCCGGTATCCCATCTTCTTCAATCCTTGGACCGTATCCTTTTCATCCATCACATGATTCTTCTACCAAAGATTGCGGTAAGCTCAAGCCCATGGCCATTTCTCGTATCGAGTTCTAAACATCCGCGTTCACTTTCTTCTCCTTCTCGAGATCGGATAAGTCACACGTTAGCTTATAAGAAACCCAAATATTTTCTTAATCAATCTCAGATCAAAACTACAAAGATCTCTATAGCTCCCAACAAATCAAACAATCTCAAAATTCTAAATCAAGCACAATTCAAGAATGCACACCAACATAGCCATCAAGTATGGCATAAAGTGTGTAAACCTCTGGATGGGGAATTAAATCTCCCACATATGAAATCCATGTTTTAGAACAAATCACATTCATTTATTGAGTGTGAACTCACCTCGATCATTGAGATTGGGGATAATATCACTCTCGATAAACAAACGCACCTAGTCTCCCTTATTAAGGAAGTCACAAACATTGTTGTTGGATCTTACCACACAGAGTGACTTTTTTAGTCCCAACCTCTTAAAACTGTCAAAAATCTAAAAATAAAAAAACAATTCAAAAATACAAAAAACATTGAGAAAACACAACAAAAATCAAAGGTACAAGGATCAAACATTGCAATTAGGTATTTGTGTACACATGGATGTTTCTTTCTTCCCTTCCTTGTTATTCTTCTGCAAGTCTTTCTACCATTTTCATCCTTTCAGTGATATTTTGGTTAGCCTATTTACACACATTTTGTGACATTTATCTCTATGGTATTTGTTTGACCCGGTCTTTTATCACCTTGGTAAATTAAAGAATGACTAACCTCTTAGAGATCCTATCACATTTAACATCTAATAAACTTGTTGTGAAGAACTTTTGGACATATTTGTTGACACTAGCCAATGTCGTCATCATAATCAATTCCACCTCCTTTCATCAAGCCATCAGTGGTTCTTAACCCCTTGTTAAACAAGAGAGCTGAAATAAGTTTTCAGAAAGCAAAAGAATCAAAATCAATCAAAAATCAAAATTTGAAAGCTAAGAGCAAAAGCAAATTGATATATAACTCTCTCTTGGGGTATTTCCAATAATCTCTATTGGGGCTATATAATGCCTGACTAGCATACGAGAGAAATGTTGCGATTAGAATCAAATACATCTCTGTTGGGGATATGGATGCCTGGCTGGCAGTGGAGAAATGTACGGCTATCCTTTCACCATCCATTCACAAAATCACCTATCAAAATAAATCATTCCTACACATTAGCTAGGGTATCTTCACTTGTTGTCTATTAAATCTTCCCTTCAAGAGGTAATAAATTCCACATGCACACACTGGATCTCTATGAGTAAACAGATTAGTATGTTACCAAGTGTCTTTTTTTGGACCTTGTTTAGACTCTTACTCTATTCCATATCTTGTCTCACCATTTTTTCATTTGGATAATCACTTCTTCATTGTGAGGATTCTAAGATACATTCATATCATTCACATCGTTCTTCTACTTCCTTCTCGAACATTCATGTGTATAAGATTACTTTTTGCCATGTTTTGGACACCCTTGTCTCCTTTCATAAAAATAATCTTCTCCTTCCTTTCTATCATGTGCTTTTAGACCAACTTGCGTTGGGGGCATCCTTACTTCTTCCTTGCACTTCATTGGTTTATGTTCACCATCATGTTGAACCTATCCATAATGGCCTTGGGTCCTACTTCTACCCGTGAAGAGTTTGCCTTTCAATACTCCCACCTAATTACTTGGGGCATTTTTGCATCTTTATCTTTCTCATACAAATGTGGCCTTATGCCCTTGTACATCCCATCTAGTCTTTGAGGGGCATCCAGGCTTCCTCATCTTCCTATACATAATTTCAAAAACTTTCAAAATCAACAAAAACATTAAAATATGTTAGAAAAATCATCCAAAACATTCAAATATGTTTCTAAAAACTTCTAAACAATATAAATCATCCTATAAAATTTCACTCTTTAGTTCTCACCTATTCGTATGCGCAACTCATGGATCATATTAATCTACCTCCATCAACAAAAGTTATTTTGCTTACTTCATCGTACTGGGGCACAATGAGTTGCACAGTACTATTTCGTAGTGCACATTTCTTTTTCATTAGACCCAAGTGTCCTCCGTTACTCCCTTTGCATGTATCCTAGCTTGGGGCACCATCATTAACCCTTGTCATTACATTTTGTTTCTTTGTTAGGTTATCTTGTTTACTTTCTCGTATTGCCTTGCATTTTGTATGTTACATGGAGTTAAGTATCTTTTAATTTCTCGTATTGCATTACATTTTGTATGTTGCATGGAGTTGGTGTTTTTAGCAACGGACAATTTTTCATAGTATGGCTTTTCATGTCATTCTACTTTTGTCGTATGCTTATATTTTTAATAAGGACCAATGACATAGATCTCTTGGTAATATGATGATACTGAAATTGTTCCAATACAAAGGCTAGAGGCTAAGCTCTTCTCTCCACTTCTCCGTATTTTCTTCTGCATCACTTTTCTCTCACCCCTAATCATCTGTCTCCCCGTGGCATTTTGTGCCTTCCCATTCTTCTATCTATTTGTCATATTTTTCAATCGTCGATCGTCTTCCTTCATCACCCTATTGACACTCGAGGGGGCATCTCTCCCTCCTAATTTTTCTTCTATCCCTTTAAAATTCCATCTGTCTACTATCTTTGAAGTGGCGTCACTTACGCCACCCTAAAGAGGGGCAAATGTAGACACCCATAATTACACCCAAGCAATTTAAATACTTAAATTGCGTTAATTATCTCCTTCTTACAAATTGGTGACATACACTTAAAAGCTCTCATATTCTCTCTTATCGTCGTTAATTAATTACAATACGCTAATTAGTTAAGTCACATATCCAACAAACACCCTAATTAACGACCTTCATTAATTAATCACCCCTTCTATCTGGACTAATTAATTATTATTAATTAATTAGCTTTCCCTTTCATTTAACCAATAAATCAATATTTAATTGATTTAATCCCCTCCTATAGCCTAGATCATACTAATATTCCTCTAATTTGCTTCTATAATCTTACATCTACCTATTAATTAATCACGTTTGATTAATTAAAACACCCTCCAACTCCCATGACTTGCTAAGTATAAATTAAACCCTTATAAAGTAAGGTTACCTTTTATAAAGCAACCTTATCCATTCCTAATCTTGTTTTACCTTTTATCCCACATGCAAATGGATGAAGTGTTTCCTTTATCCATTAGGCTATGTAAGAGCCCTCCTCTTACCTTTATACTTACACACCTAAACTTCTTGAGAAGACAAAAGCAAAGCATATAGCAAAATAGACTAAAAGCTTTCCTTTGTTTTCTTGAGAGTTCACCACTTGGAGAGTTAAGCCTCTTTTCTAGCCAAAAGTGCTTAGGTCATATGGGAGGTGTCAAAAGGGTCTTGTAGTCAAACTTTGATAAGCCCCCATTCCTAGGTTCTTGGAATATCAAGAGCAACCTATTTGATTATCATGGAGCTTACATAGGTTCACCCATTTAATTTTTGTTGTTAATTAAGAGAATAGAGGATTTAGACACTTAGCATGTTAGTTTCAAAGTTTTAATTAGTGTCTAACCTTGCTTAATTCTCATCTTGATGGTGCTTTGTATTTTGTTTAATTTTGCTAATTAAGGCTACTAGGTGTTAGTCTTTATTTGCATTAGCTTAAATTAGCAAATCATGCACGAGATAGGGAATGGATCTATGACACATGCAGCATTTAGTTCCCTCGTAGTCCAAACATATCCTAATCATGTCCGACCTTTCTTGATACCGATCACCATTAGGCTAACCATTCGACTCATCAAAGGGCTTGATAATTCCAGATTTCAACATTTTATCAATTTATTCTTTTACCTTTTTACGCAAATTAGGATTCATTCTGTAAGGTCTCTTTCTAACTGGCCGTGCACCACCCTTAAGTTTGATCTTCATTTCCCCAAGTTATTCATGCACACCTTTAAGTTCATGATATCCTTGAGGGAATAAGTCCTGATAATCCCTAAGTAACTCAATGATCTTTGCTACCTCCAAATCTGACCAATAATCTAAAATTATGGCCTCCTTAGGATTAGCCTCCGAACCTATATTCACCTTATTTGTCTTCATGGGTTCATGGTAGCGCATGCATCCTTGTCTACACTTTCTAAGACCTTGCACACCCCATGTGAATGTTTAATATCTAGGTTCTCAACTTCCTCATCATCCACGACGTAAATCATCTTTCCTTTCTCTTTCTCAAGGCAAGCGCGTTCAAGTAGTTTGGAGTCTATTTCTTCTTCCTTTTCAAAACATGCTCCGAACTCTGCCTCACCAAATAATTCCTGTATATGCTCCTCGGCTTTTGCACTATCTCCCATAGTTAAGTGCTTGAAAAATTTTAATGCCTCTGCTATAGGAGGTTTAGTTGAGAAGTAGTCGAAATTCTAGATCATTCCCTGCATCAAATCTTGCCGCTTTCTAGTTTCTTGATGTAGTTCGCATATACATACCAAGTGTGTGCTCATCCTTGTAGTGTAAAATACAATATATGCACCCAAAGTGAAGGTGGTAAGGCTTCCTATCTTTCTCGAGCTCCGTGAGTCTCTCACATCGCTAAATGTGATACTAGATAGGTTGATCACCTTGATAAGTGTATATTTACGTAGGTGCATTGTTCCTTATAAACCTAGTTAACAAAGCGACTCTAATCTCTGTCAAGTTTATAAGATTATCTCTGTGGACTACCCACCAATGCATTGTTGTCTCCTATAGTTTATAAACTAACATATCTCTCATTTTAACTTGATCTGTCCATTGTGTTTCCATGGCCTTAAGAAATGTAGGAAGATCTTCTACCCCTGTATACCAAGATACTATGCTACCTATCCATTGAATTGAATGAAGTCCATTCTTATGTGCAACCACGCTTTTCACCTCGCGCCCTACTAATTCATATGTACCATGAGCCCAATTTTCACAAGAAATACTCGTAGTATCACTAATAGAATGAGAATCCTCCCATTATAGGATGCCTTCTTTTGATGGCTCATTGACCTCTGGGTCTTGAATAGCACGTACATAGACTCTATTTAAATCCTCCTCACTTAGAGGTTCAACATATGGTGTAGAATTTCCATCTATCAAAGGTATCACAACCCTTTCCTCCTTGTTTTCAAAGCTGATATACCCCTTATTGAATCTCAAGTCAGCATTATTCGCATAACACCAAGGGCATCCAAGTAGGGCTGGAAAATTATCTGCTTCTACAAGTGCTAATACCTCAAAATCCCCAATGAACTTGGCCCCTTGTATAGTTATAGATACATCTTTCAAAACTCCTATGGAAGTGGCCTTAGTATGGTTTTCCATAAACAACACATTAGATGATGGCTGTAATGGAGGTCTCCCCATTTGTACCCATGCATCTAATGTAAGCACATTTACCTTTGCAATCATGTATCGATCAATATGTTGCTTAACAACCACCCATCCATAATAGCATTCAGAGTAATTTCTTTGTCATAGTCAATGCTATCGGGGAAGATGATTTACATGCGTAATCTATTATCCGGTCTCAAGACTTACGCGTGGAGTGTTCCCTTTTAACCAACTTTTTAATAGTGGAATAATGTTCTCTGGCGCAACATCTTACACACCTCTCTCGGATCATCAATATTAGTTTGGAAAGTCTCTCGATGCTTTCTTTTACTCCCTTAGGTACTATATCTCACCCTAAAGATTCCTTACCACTTCCATGGTATCTGGTAAACTTCCTTCTGATGAGTAGGATCTCGGGTACCTCACATGCAAAACATCCTCCTTGGTGATCGTAGGCTTCGTGCAATGCCTCTCTCACACGTGTTGTTTAAGTGCGTGTAGTAATCTTCACTATCAATGCCTCAAGTCCTTTTGTTATCTTGGGCATCCACTGATCCTCTACCATGCACTAGATTCTAACCATCCCAGCACCTTTGTTTTCTTGCTTATGCTGCTTACTCAGATGCTCATATAAGTCTCGGGTACTCTTCATACTATGGTTCTTTCCACAAAAATAACAAGCAATATTCTCGAGGAAATTCTCACCTACGGTGGTCGGAGATCCACACGTATAACATATTCCATGAGGGAACTCTCCCCTTCCTCCACCACGGACTCATGCTCCATATCCACCATGATATCCATGACCTCCTTCAAAACACCCCTCATTCCTATCATAGTGCGTTTGATTATGATCCTGATCCTGGTGCTCATTCTTACCCTTATAATTATCTGTTATACTTATCTATCATACCCTAAGGTCTATAACATCCTGGATCGACCAATCAACCGATAATCCTTAGTATCATGGGTTGTGGACCCGTAAATTTTACAAACACAAGATACATTCTTCCTTATCGCATGTTGTAACAATGGACAATTACTAGCATCATGATTTAAATGAAAAATTTCACACCCAATCGTAGTAAGGATATAGCTCTATGAGGCCAACTATCCTTGGTGTGACCTTTCACTTCACAATTTGTACACCAAATTCTTGAGCGCATTTCATGGGCTGAATTTACTGATAGCTTCTCTAGATGCTTTACCATAGCTGAAATATGTGCCTCTAGGAATGGACTAACACCAATGTCAATGATCCCAACTACCTCAGCACATAAATCCGCTTCCAAGACTTCACGCATATCGTGTATGTTTTATGTGATAGCACCCTTCTAAAAGGTGTAATCAATCCTCCAACGAACCACTATGCATGCTGGATAGCGTGAATATCATAAGATAGCTTAGATATAAGTGTCTTAAAATGAGCATCATACTCATGTACACTCTCGGTTGTGCCTTGCTTGATATCCTTGAGTGCACTTATACTCTTCTGCTCAAACTCAGGGATATGGAACTCTTTCAAGAAATCATCTCTCAATGCTACATAATCCACGCAAGTTTGATCAGGGTCAAACTTCCTATACTAATTGTGTGCACGCCCTTGTAATGTAATGGTGAATTAACTCACCTTTCACTCAATAGCCATGATCCCTTTAGCGTGCCACAATATTTCACACATATGCACATTTTCGGTAGCATCCTCTATACCTATATACTTTGGGAGACAAAGAGACATCTCCATATAGATATTTTATGGTTGCTACAAGCCTTGACCACCTGATCCAGAACCTCTTGTGTTCCCTCTACCTCCAGAACCACCTATACCTCTTGATCTACCACCTATATTTGGAATAGGGCCTATAGATGTACTCCACTTGTGCTCCGACAACAAGATTATACTTGTAACCTTACGGTTTGTAAGGTAGTTCCACTTCTAGAGGTGAATCCAACATTACGAATGCTCACATTCTATGTGTATGATGTGCCTAAGAATGCTCATCCAAATGACATTTAAGCCGTTTGTTCTTCCATTGATGTACTTGATCCTTGACTTACTCCGATCTCCTCCTTCCCAAGTTATTTTTACGGTTACTTGTCGTGCTAGATACTTTGAAAAACCAAGCGCAAGGGATAGGTCACTAGGTGGATTAAGATGCACACTCGTGGTCCGTAGTCTCTCGCTGCAGCACACTTTCGTGTGAGGCTGAGGGAGGATCACTATCATGCTTTCCAAGATGGGGAGTTCTGATGCTGCGCTCCACGTATTCTACGTGAGATGTGAATCCTTCACGAGACATCTCTCTCCTCCATGTCATACTCTTTACAATAGAACATTGCTTCTTTATCTCCCTCTCGTGCACATCATTATACTTAAGCTTCCTTTCCTCTCTTTGTTTCTACCCGCTAGGTCTTCCATCTTAAACCAAACTTGTTCCCGCACACCATGCATGGAAAAGTTTAGTTATCCACCGATTTACTCTCTAGGTTCAAATTTACCATTAAGGTCTTGATCGCGATGGAATACCTTGTAAATATGTTCCTCTTGGATACCACAAAAATTGGAATTCAACTACCTCTAGGAAAGAGTACATCGAAATTGAATATTCTAGAATATAAATGTTTAGAACACCATGAAACCACATATCCACCACATGATTCCATATCGGATCAAAGATCATAGAGGGCCTAAAATTCTTCGGTGTGTCTGCAAGTGTGTAATACCTCCAATTCTACTTTGAGATGCATAAAGCAAGTAAGCCACTTGTATAGTTCTACTGGAAAGATAGTGAAAAATCTCTCATATAAGCTGTCATATAGGTTCTGTTCTACCCAAGTATGTGCGTTAAACTCAGATCCACTACTTGAACTACCGTGCATATTATTTCTCCAGATCATGTATCCATTCCTCAAGACTTGTTAGGGTTAAGCGATATGTATTCATCGCAAACCATTATGAAAACAATCAAAAGAGGTCCCAAATACTTAATGAATGATACAACCTATAATTTACTAGATAACACCCTAGTCGCGCTGGCACATCACTTAGCCTAGACTGAGCACTCACCCGAAGCATGCAAAGGTACCAGGTCCCTCTTTAGGGTTGTTGTAACAAGATGTTAACATGATGAAGGAAGAAACATATAGATTCATAACTAATCCATCATTCCACAATGCATGCTACACTCAGATCTATGAAAGAACAAGCTTAAACAAGTAATCATGATTGAATTAATAACATGCACTATTCAACTACACACAGAATGACACTTAGATTCAACCAATATCTTCCATTTATTAATAAATACAGAAGCTCCTTACAATACTGTCAATCTATACCAATGCGCATATGGAATTGATATAGTAGTTCAATCATATGCATATATTCTCTGTTACACATACATACATCTCATTCCATGCATCTACTATGTACCTAACATCATATATATATGGTGGGAACTTTCCCTTCACCACTTATCTATTCTAGAAATAGGCCACATGATATTGATATCCACACGCCGTTTACAAGCATATCCACACATGCAAGTGTGTTATCTATAGTCCTCTTGCAGTTAATTGAAGTGTCAATTCTATTCTTAGCTCGTCTCCATACAAAAATGCTTCGATATGCTTCTCTAAAGATAGACAATGCATGGCACACACATCTCTACACCGTTGATGTGTTTTGCATGCCATCTTCTAAAAATAGGTCTTCATGCTCAAAATCAGCTAAGTCTTGAAATTTGAACTTACCTTCCACGTGTGGGTCCTTCCCCGTCCTTCCGCCCTTGGTTATGGGCCTTCTATCCCGTGCGGACTCCTTGTGTGATCTTTGACAAGTATTCTTTGAGCAACATAAATCAAAGTGACTTCGTTCTCATGAACTTTGTAGCTCATGTAACTAAAGAGATATGCGTCCTTGAAATATTGTGCACTTCCTAATGATGAAACTTAATGGGAATCATGTCATTTGTTTCCTTCGTGGTCTATAAGGTAAATATATTACTTGTGTACAAGCTTCAAAACCCGATGTATTACTAGCTTAGCCAAATGGTGAAGGTTGTATGACCAACCTGATCTTATTATTTTAGTTCTTTAGGGACCATATCTTATCATGCCGAATTCTATGTGGTTTCCTAAGTGAATAAATTATTAAGATGTATCGAACCGTTAAGCTTAAATAGTATGATAAGAGTGAATCAAGATCCGTATGATGACTTATTTATTTAGAAATTTGAGTTTAGTTAACCTTGAATTGATCATGAAGCTATTGGTAATGGTTTTGGGGTTATGGGTTAATATGTATTAGTTGTGGTGATGGTATGAAACTAAACTATATTTGTTATACTTTTATGGCTATCCTCTCGTCAACTTTTGCAGTGATATTCCTTAAATAGGAAAGTAAGTACACTACTTAGAATTCTTGAATGATAGTTTGGGAAAGGATTCTTGTATATGATTTAATACATGAGTGTTAATCTGTATTAGTAGCTCTCTTAGAGCTAGAACCGTATACTTATGTTTGAACATTTATTGGAAATATTATACGTTACTAGTAACTTGATGGTAGTGATAAGTATTACGGAACCATATTCTTTATATGAATAATTTAATAGCACACAATAAATTTATTAAGTAATAATACTTTAGGTATACTTAATCCCATAGGTGTTAGGAAGTTAATGGCCTTATTGATTATATAGATCCTACTTGAATGTTGTATTTAAGGTATCATATCTAATAAAGTAAGTACTTGGTATGAGCAAATGATTTCTGGGATGTTCAAAATGATGTGTGTTGCTTTCTGGTCCTTTATGTGATTTCAACTTGTTGCGGTATTTATTTTATAAAATTACTAGATAGTACAAGTTTTGCAAGAGATTTAGATCTTATCATGCCAGTTCATAAGAACTGATAGTTGCTGACAATTTTGGAGATGGAATTTGTGAAAGGTGAAAGAAGGATGAAGTTTAAAATTTGCATTTGTTATTTGACAGAAGAAATCTTAATTTGTTACACTTGATTGTGTTTATCATTAAATGATGTACTTGTGTATTTCAGAAATATAAAGGGCTAGTAGCCTATTTATCTGTAACAGTTTTGAAAAGGGAAATAGTAGGACATAAACTATCTTAATGCAATTACGTAATTTTTTTATCTTTTTCAAGAGATGAATAAGAGGTTGTTTATACATTCATTACTCCATAAATTGTTTAGATACGAAAGAGATGCTTGTGAAACTTGATCTTTATTGGTTATATATATGAAGCAAGATTATATTAAATTACTATAAATATAGGCTAACAATTAAAATCAAAGTAAGGAAATAGGGATGATTGTTAAGTATAATTTATGTACTTTATAACATCATTGTGGAAAGGGTTGTAATTACTAAGTACATTATGACTTGTAATTAAGTTAGAAAATTATAATGTAATGACTTATGTATGAATGTATGACACACTTAGCATAATATAAGGTTGACATATTGATGTTGACTATAAGTAATATATGTGGTTGTTTTAATTAAAATAACAACGAGTACTTATTAATGAACTTTAATCAAATATATACATAAATGAAATATATGTATATAAATACATTTCCTATTATGTGGGAATTATTTGACATTTAAATATGGATTTCTACCTTAACTTGGAACCGAGCTAGAATGAAGAATTCCTTAGTTACATGTGTTTACTTAATTATTGATTAGAGTACAAATAAGAGATAATTACATTATACATATTTAAATATATAAATTCCATTAATTAGGTCTTGATGTAATCCTCCAATTAAGTAAATAAAAAAATTGAACTCTCGTTAGGTCTTTGGGTACGAAATATATTATCGTAACATGGGTTATTAAAGATTTACAAGTCGGGAATTAATTAAACTTGTTAAGATTCGATGTTCCATTTAGTGGAACTCGGTGAGCTTGTCTTAGCATAGTTTTTGCTGCATAGTACCCAAGTAATGACACATGTCATTACTTGACTACTATGGAGAAGCTACTATGATGAGATATCACGTCAAGATCCCCTAAATGTAACTATCGTAAAACCATGGATTCAAGCAGATGTTAGAAACCAATTCAAAGACAAAAATATGGATCAATACCGACATAATATTATGATGACTATGGGAAAGGAAATGGATCTATGAGATGATGTAAGTCATTTTGGAGACGCTTACTTCCCCTTAGTCATCCTAAGTTGACTTATTGACACTTACTCATGTTTGTTGTCCCGAATTAGTACCTAGTACGCAACTTGAAAGTGATTGATGTAAATCAAATTAGTCCTAATCTAGATAACATTTTTGAGTGTATGGTGAAATACATATTCCAAATGATGATTATGCCATCATGGAATTGAGCATGACATACATGACTCAAAAATTTGGCCAAAGTAACGTAAGTTGTTGATTGCACTATCATGATTTCACCTAGACTTAAAGATGTAAGATATCGATGGGTAATTGGTAACAAATGCCCATATATACACTTTAGAGAATAACACTTGAATTCCCTTGAATAAATAAGGGAACCACAAGTATACTTAGTATACATATTTGATTAAATTGGATATGAGGGATCGGTTTTAATCCAACTCATACATTGCATATGGTTTACTGTTATAGGATGGATTGACTAAGATAATGTTGGTTCTAAATTATGTGAATTTAGAATAGTTAATATTACGATAAAAAAATTCCCTTGTATTGAAGTCATTAATGAGGATGTTACATTTTGGTATCAGAGTTGAAGGTTGCAGCTCTTGGACCTATTGAGTCCATTACCAAAAAAATTAATTTTTGATTAACATAAATGGTTAAAATAAGGGGACATGTATGCTTAATAACCAACCTCCGGTTGGTGAAGAAGCTACAACAAAAATTCTCGGATGAGATACTTGTTGTTCATCAAGACACAAGGAATCAGATTTTTGTACTTGAACATCAAGTTATGGGAAATAACAAAGAGTGTCAAAGTGAACCATCTTTGGGAAATCCAAATATTAGTAGAAGTATAAATATTGGAGATCCCAATGCTAGTAATAATAACAATGGAGCTAATAATAATGTTGTAGATGCAAACTCTATAAATGTGAATGTAAATGAACCAAACTAGCCTAAAAACAAGAAGGCAAGGTTGAAAGATGAACTTACAAATGATATATAATGGATAAGTACACCAAAAATTGATGGTACCACTATGCGAGACGGGGATGAGAATTGGTTCTGAAGAAATGGAAAAGTACTTTGCATTAAGGAACTTTTCTAAGGAAACAAAGGCAATATGGGAGCTCATCAACTTTCCCACGAAGCATCTTCTTAGTGGGAAAACCATATGGTTAGGCTTAATGTTGATGAAGCTAGCATCACTTGGGAACAATTTAAGGGTTACTTTAGGTAGCGTTGGTTTCCATAACTTTACTATGATAATAAAATGTCTGAATTTTAGATGCTAACATAAGGAAAGTTGATCGTTATGGAGTATTGGGAGAAGTTTACAAAACTTCTCAAGTATGTACCACGGTACCAAACAGATGAAAAGTTCCACATATGTAAATTCATAATGGGGATAAACCTGATTATTAGAGGAAAATTTTATGTACACAGTCCCATCAACTATGGAAGGGGTTATTGAAAAATCCATAAGGCAAGAACATAAGCTTAAAGTAATTTCTGTATAAAGAAGAAAAAGCGTAAGAAAAATTCTAACTCTTCCACACCTCTTGCACCTAAAAAGGAGGCATGGAAAAAGTTTGGGAGAAAAAAAAGACTTGAGACAGATAATGGGAATAAATTACAACCAATAAGCCTTCTCGCAAATTTTAGAAATAATGGGCGTGAAAAATAACAATGGCAAAAACAATAATTTCAGAACTGAGAACAATTTTGAGCCTAGGAAAGGACTTGTAGGGGTTTTTATCTATGCAATAAAGATCATTACATAAGTTACGCCTCGGAGGAAAAATGACAACAATCCGTAGCACAAGATACATGCTACAAAGTGGCCGATAACAAGCTAAGAAGCAAGATATGCCTATAGAAGTGCCATGTAAGTTGTTTGGATTACCTGTGACTATTTTGTTCAATACTAGTGCTACTAAATGTTTCATTTCTAGTAAATTAGCATTTAAATTGACAAGAAAAATTGGTTATATGAAAAGTGCATGTATTTTTTAGGACAGAACAATGTTGTTCACATAGTTGATCAATGCTTATTTAGCACAACCTTAGAATTGCCAAGTTTTACTACTAATGTAGACTTGTATGTTGCACTTAGGTCATACGACATCATAATAGGTGTAAATTGGCTAGCTGAACATAAGGAAAATGTATATTGATATAAAAATGAATCAAATGCTTAGATGGTCTACATAAACCAACAAACATTCAAGGTGTAAAAAGGGAGATTACAATTAGAAAAATATCAGCCATGTAGCTCAAAAAGGCTAAAAATAAAGGTTGCATGCTCTCTCTGTTGTAAAAGTTTTAATCACCAAGAAGGTAGTGATTTTATGGAAAAGTATCCACTGTTACAAGAGTACAATGATGTATTTCTAGAAGAACTACTTGGTCTTCTAAAAAAGAGAATTTGACTTTGCAATTGATATCAAGCATGGAAGAGAACCCATCTATAAGGCACCTTATTTGTATGCATAATACTAAATTAGTTGAACTTAAGGTACAATTTCATGAACTTTTATCTAAGGGATTGATAAGACCAAGTGTCTCACCTTGGGGAGCACCAATTATTTTTTCCAAAAATAAAGATGGAACATTCAGATTATGTATTAACTATATAACATTGAAGAAAGTAACAATCAAGAATAATTACCCACTTCTAAGGATCGATGACCTATTCGACCACATACGTGTTGCATCGACTTACTCTAATATCGATATGCATTGTGGATACCATCAACTATGTGTAGACACTAAAATTAGGTCACACTCCCCTTTGGTCCCTCGACAAATAAGCACCCTTCATCACATTCACCTAGCCATGGCCCCCTTCACCCCACTAATATTAATTTAATTAATTTAATTTAATTAATTCATTATCCTCACCATATTTATTATTTAAATATCTTAATTTAGATAATATCCACACATACACCTCACCTAGACACCTCATCAAGCTAACTCACCCTAAGACCTATTCTTAGTAAGTTACCATAACTAACTAAGACTTAACAAAACCCTAAAAATCAATGCCTACATTCTCTAACCACATTCCCACATGCTTACAAGAAGCTTCCAGTTTAATCCGTGGGTTAATGACATGAGATCCGAGAAAATCAAGAGGATCTCCCTAGTTTAGTAAACCTAGGAAATCCTACTTGAGCGACACCCTATTAGCCATAAATGTCGCAAGTTAAGCCGGAACCGCCGCTCGCTACCCTTTTAACCCCCAAAACTACCTTATTCTCAAGGTTGGAAAAGATTGAAAAAAGTTAGCAAAACATTGAGATCTTCCTGAGAGATATTGCATCTTCTGAGATTGAATTTCAGCGAGAACACGCATGCAAGGAAGGAGATCAAGCATTTTCTCCTACACAGCCACCCCAGTAATGATCTCATATTATCAATCAAAAGGAATGCCCATGCAGCCCATGCAGAAGCTCTCCTACAATTGGTGATCACCTGTAGCCTTCAACCTCTCACCAATACCTCCATTCATCACTCACAGCGTCTAGGACCAGAATCCAAGTAAGTAAAATGTTATACTTCTCTAGTTCATTTCATTTTGTTATTATATTATCACCTATTGTTTACCTAGCCCCATTGACCTAACCTTCAACACTCCCTCCATATACTCATTAAAACCTCACTAAATCCCACCTAAGCTACCAAATACCTCATTTTGACCAACCAAAATCCTTTGTGCAATCATAAAGGAGACCCAAAACCCATTCTGCAGGCATTCCCGGTCTTCCACCATCAGAATCGCATTCGGTTACACCAAACCGTCGTCAGTTTGGTCACCCTTAATCGCATCGGTTTCTATATTTTCCCATATAACCTGTAACAATGACCTATCCACCTAATTTTGCATCACCCTCATTCACCCATGATCTCGCTTTCCGAGACCTCTCGGACCTATAGAGACCCGTAACTAGTTGTTTGACCTTTAGATCTTATTCTAACCTAGCATGTTAGATCGATCTTTCTTATAGTGTTTTAATTGAGATACCTAAATCATTTCGATTACAATAGGATTTAATTCATTTCCCACATTAAATTTTTTAAAACAAAGTGACCGACATCCATGCCTAGGAAGTATCACACTTCCTATCTAGCACATGCTAGGAAGTTCACTGTACATATTGTTTAACTCTTTCTAGTGGTCTTGCTTTCCATTACGTATAGTTCCTCCTAGCCAAAAGGAAGCTTTCACATTCGCCAGGATTTACAATTCATACACGTGCAACAACCCATCAACCAACATTTGAACAGTATTCCTCCTATGCCCATTACTCTCCTATCTCTGCTTGGTCAATACTTCAAAGAAATGTTTAAGAATCGGGTGAAACATTTTGGCACCCCGGTGGGACCCATCCGGGTTCCTTGCATTTGATTGATTCCTAGGAAAATTTGTGTGTTTTTTTCCCTTCAAAAGCATACACATTAATTTTCTTCCTTGGTAACCCAACTTTTCTTTCTATTTCCTCTAAAGGAAACATTTCTTTTGGTGTATTTAAAAAGAACCATTTCTTTGTGTTTTCTGCATTATAGTGAAAGAGCGTCCCTCTTCCTCTTCATCTTTTTGTGTCATCCAACTTCACACTTCGATTTGGGCTTAAAAATAAGTGCATTGTATTCTGATTTATCACATTAACTCACATTAATTACGGTAACCTATACGCTGGAAGTCATGACCAGCTGATGGTTGACAAATGAACCATAGAAAGAACTTTTTTCTCTTTCTCTCTCTCTCTCGAGTCTTACCAAACCTCACAAAAATTGAAAATACACACATTCTTAAACAACATCTTACCTGGAAGAAGCTGTAGGTGATCACACGATCACGGCACAGTGGGCACCCAGCTACCGCTCTTTTGAGTCATACTTCAGAGCGAGGCCCGCCCCCACCATAACATACCTAAAACCTCACCTTTTAGATCTCCTTCTTTGTAGGAAGCCATCCTCACCAAAAAAACTCTATTTCATAGTTCATGTGTCAGTCCTTAAATAGCATAAGCTAAACAAACATAATAGAAAAGGCACTCCTAGGATCGCATTTTTCTTAGTGTTTCTACTTGGCTTGCATTTTGAGGTGAAAGATCACGTTCTTCATTTTTCTTGTTCATCCTTGCACACTCCTCATCACAACTAGTGTATTCCAGCTTCACTTGAGTGTTCCTGGACCATATTCTCATCATTCTTAGAATTCTGGGTCTGATTCCACATCATATTTTAATTCACAACCACTATTCTTTCATCACTATTTCAATTTCATAAAGGATCGGTGTAGGTCCATGACCATCATTAGTTACCCTTTTACCATCATCGGTTATACCCAACCAAAGATCGGCCTGTGTCCTTTTGTTAACCTACTCAAAGGTACATTTCTTCATATTCATCCTTGTTATTTATTCATTTTATTGCACTTTTCCTAGTCCCCGTCATTACTATCATTCCCACCGAAATTGTAAACCTCATCATATTTGGCATACCTATCAGATTTGACCTTATACCTTGTTTTTCACTCACTGTCCATTTTCTACAATGATCGGAAGTGGTTATTCCTAACCGGTGTCGGTTTTCCCTAATTGGCATCGATTAGCTTGTTTCAATTTCCCACCAAAATTTGGTACCTAATCCACTTTTACCATCAAATTCACCTGTTCCTACTATTTTTCTGTCATTTACAGAGAAGAATCCCTACCTGATTAGTAGATCTTTGGTTCACATGGTGTTGACTCAAGACAAGCAAGCGCACTTGTATTTCATGCCAGTTGTCAACCACTCCCGCCTATTCCTTCACCACCTTCCATTTTATCACCAGCTATGAAGCCCATCCAACCTATCACTATCGCTACAGGAGATGAGGATTTTGTATGACTCCTCGACCAAAACCCCGCCGCTTTTCGCTTTACCTTTCCCACTCATCCACTCGAGATGCCTTGGGTCAGTTGATATATGGCATGCCCATATCTATCCCCCCGACTCTCACTCCCACTCCTGCATCGGCCCCATCTCGGCTCTGCTCAGGCTACCCGTATCTACTTTATCCCCAGTCATTTCGTAGCTAGGTCCTATACCCACTATGACTGCTGTTTCATACCTCCGTGGCACCCGCCACATCCACCATACCCTTGACAACTACCCAAAACACAACCTCATCTGCCCCTAATGTCTCACACATACCCGTAGCTACATTACCACCTCCGGTGTCGGTGACCCCTACCCCTTTTTAGAATGTGGTCCTTTCCATTCCACAATCGTTAGCCCCCATTGCCACTAGGGTTACCATGACCCTTCCACCTCCATATACATACTATCAGCAACCTCCCGTTTCATCTATTATTCACTCGGGTACATACCCCCTATTTCACACCTTCTTCTCAATCAACCTACATGGCAGCACCATACACTAGAGTGCCACCCCCATTATATGCCCAAAACCAACCCTCTCACACGCTACAGGAGGCACCCAATCATTATAACCTACCAATGACCTAATCAAATTAATGTTGGATAAGATGTAGACATTGAGGCATCGGTTTCTAGTTCCCACAACACTCTCACCTACAACAAGATTTTCAATGAGCCCATCCACCCATCCATTCCTATCTACCCATACCTTGTGCATTGGGAAATGCCTAAATTCAATCATTTCAATAGCAAAGAAGACCCGCAACAACATTTGTGGTCGTTCAAACATGGGTGTTATCTGATCGCTCATGATGATGCTTTGCTATTGCGAACCTTTCCCATGTCTCTAACTAGACCTGCATTAGATTGGTATAGTGGGTTACCTAGACACTCTATATTCTCATTCAATCAGGTAGTCAGAGCCTTCTTGGATCACTTCTCTATTAATATCGTGAAGAAGGTTACCATGACTGACCTATACTCCACGCATCGCATGAGGCATAGCTTTATCAATCAACTCACCTTCCAACCGCCACAAACATAACTTATAAAAATCTTCACACGGGCTTGTGCTAGACATATCTCACCGACCTTACAGGTCCAAACTTTCCAAACATTCGATGAAGCATTCACTATGGCACGAAAGTTAGAGATTCGGGCCATCGAAGAGAAGAAAATCCAATTACGCAATAAGAATTCAACATTCAAGTCGAATGATACCTCTTCTTCTTCCAAACCACAAAATAATTATTCAAAAGCTAAGGGCATTGCTAACATAGTGGTACTCAAAGCTGGCCCAGCTCATCCATCAAATTAGGCTACCCTCATCTAATCTCTCACCCATCCAGACTTTTCAATTCAGACGAGAACAATGGAAATACACCCCAATTGGGGAGCCTTACTCTTCTATCTTAGAAAATCTTATCAAATCAGAGCCATCACTCTTCCACCTATAAAACCACACACCGGTTTTGACCACGCCGCCCATGCCCGCATGGTATACAAAACATGAATTCTCAGAACTATCATCGAGTAAAGGGTCATAGTGACGGAAATTGTATCACTTTAAAAACATTTTCCTATAAATTCTCGAGAAAGGTGAGTTAACCATGGATAATCCTAATGCACCTACCAACCAAAACCTACACATCTTCAAGAAACCATTTCCTAATGATTCCCCTTCATCTGGTCAAACCGGTGAGACCTCAACTCATGATACCCATACCTCGTGAGGTCCACGCTATTTTTAGTGATGCATCCACTGTTGCCCAATTACCTCACATTCCTTCCATAGAGGAAATCCTAACCCAAAATCCTCCTTCCACATTGGAACCCACTGCACCTATTCCTCCAACCATAGAGGAACACCTTTCATCCCCTTCATCACCTATGGAGGAGTGTTCCGCTAAATATCGATACCATTTCACCTTTGGCTTCTCCACTTAGAGAACCGATACCCACAGAGACCTCCTCCACCTATAGAGGAGCACCCATCATCTCCTCCACCCATCATAGACCCATTCAAGATACCTTTTCCTCTTGGTGAACATTATCCATCAAGAACCCAAAATCCTGCAGACCTACTTTTGGCTCTCTTACCCACGGAAACTGAAGCTAGCCAATTTCCCATCTCTAAGACACATTTACGGGAATTTCCATTAAGTCCTTATCAAATCCACCTACGTAAATGTCGTTCTCACGTTTGGTTGATCAGCTTAGATTATGTGGATAGGGCTTTACTATGGGGGCACCTTTTGCTTCCTGTCTCAAAGCGATGCAGAGGTCACTTGCTGATACCTCTACTATCTACCCAAAAATATTTCAACCAATCAAACCAAACACAACCACTTCTATCACAACTCCTTCCACGACACCTATCATAGCTCAAACCACACCCTTACCCATAACCCAACCTATATCTAAACCTAAACCCACACCTATGACATCTTCCTCAACTAAACCTATTACCACTTTAGGGGTCACCCCGACCACTAGCCTTACTCATCCACCTATCAAATTGGATTTAGCTACATCCTCCAAAGTCAACACCACACCTACTCCAACACCCAAACATAAGCACCAAACCCACGTAACTCATACCTTAGCTATGCCAATCACACTCCGCACTGCCCCGTCTGTCTTAGGACCTCAGCTTCCTAACATGGTCAAGAAACCTCCACCCATCAATAAACCAAAAACACAACAACTCATTCCTTCCTCACAAACCTCTAACCTACCCAGGATCTCGACATGAATTACACCCACACCCATAGCATCTTTACCACCCATACCTTCAATACCTTCAGAAATTTCTTCACTACCCACTACACTTCAATCTCTATCCCTCACACCCCATGTGTGACCCGCATCATCTACCTTCATAGCACCTCCGTTATCCCCATGGGTAACTCATCCTCTTCCCCCATCTACCTTTCCTTCTAGACCTCGTACACCCATATCACCTTTACCCAAGAAGGTGCAACCCAAAGACAAATCTCCACTACCCCACAATAAGGTAGTCAGACAACCACACACCCTCCTACCCATCCATCTACTATACCCCCCTAAACAAACAAGACCGAAACCCAAAACCACGCTAGCACCCCAAACCATAGCTCGACTGCTTCTCCTCTTCCAAAGACCGTTCCTCAACGACCAATTACACCTACACCCAAACCCACGTTCACTTCCTATCACGATCCACTAAAGCAGGTCTTATGCCAAAATTTTAACCAACCTCCTTGAGACTTCGTCATCACATTACCACCGCTCATACCTTATGACCCCCTCAAACCCAAGCCAAAAGGGTTTGATAAAACAAAAATTTCGCATACCATCATGTGTTAGGCACGATGTGGAGAAATGCAAGGATTTGAAAGTCATCCTTATCTAGTTGTGTCCTCTTGAAGCCAACTTTGATGATGATGACCTTCTCGACGAGGACCCTACTTCACCGACACCCATTCCCACACTGCCCACTCAACAACCATGACCTCCACCTCGCAGCTCTTAGAGCCACCGCCATGATTTGAAATTAACATGGTTCACATCAAAGAACTTTCCACACCACCACCCAAATGTCATTACGCCCAGCTCACCTCATAGGGTTTTTCTCCTCTAGTAGGTTTTTTCCCGTCATGTCATTATACCACTCACCCTACACCTTCTCCATTTGCCAACTCCCCTCAGATCAACATGATACATGTCACTACACATGCTCAGAAGGATAAGGGCAAAGAAAAGGCAACTGACCCACCAACTAATCCCATACCCAACATACCATCTCGCACCCATGCCTAAAATCACTATCTCAGTGGCCCTATGTACCCCATTTCCAATGGCATCACACATCGCACCATGCTCAAACAATTACAACATTCTCCCTCAAAATGTCCTTATACGACCTCATCCAAACCTTGGAATCCCATCACAAGCTCTCATGGAGGTTCTTCAATCTATTGAGGTTTTACCCAATGACCCTACACCAGCCTACATTATCACACCCCATCATGTAGCCTTTCTTACCAAATTACCACCTTCATATTCACCCCATCCCATTCGCCAAGTAGCCTACCTTAGTTTCTCAAAGGAAGAGATCATGCCACACCAAAACGATGACCTGCACTCCAGCTCTCTTCATCTCTCTCCATATCAATGACATACACAGTGTACGCTATGCAATGATTGATGGGGGTGCTAGTATTAACATCGCTTCATCCCATGCATTCACTCAAATGTGCATACCTCGACAATTGCATGCATAAACATCCTGTCATGTGTGCGTCCATTCAATGACGCTATCACCTCTACACTAGGCACTTTCATCCTCCACATTCACATGGGCCCCCGCACTATCCTAGAATTATTCTACGTCTTGGAGGGGGAATTCCAATATAACTTGTTACTTGGAAAACCCTCGGATTCATGTCATGGGTCATGCGTTCCTTCCACTTTACATCGCTTTTGTAAAGTTTGAGCACGAAGGGCACACCTATACTATCCCAGCTTGATCCATCACCTTTCAAAACATGTAACATGATTTATCGACCCAATTATGTGCTCATGCCCATTAAGCCGTCTACCTTCATAACCTTTACTTCTTCACCTACACCTCCACTTACCAAAGACACTTGCTGCTTCAACTACACATACCTACTCCATTCCAACTCACTGCCACAACCTCCACACTGACCCATTAGCCTCCCAATCTGTCACTCTACCTCCGCATCGACCTCCGACACTTCATCCATCCCACTTACCTACATACCAACCACCGATCCCTTGGAAGGTGTGTTTCAATGCCTCACTCGAGGGAATACCGCCTTTATATAGTGTCAACACATTCCTTACTCTACAAGAGTATGGAGGCCTTCACCAACACCCACGTCATGATCACCGTATAAAAGAACGTCTCTTGTATGGTTCTCCTCACCTTCGTACTAGTCTCACTTATGGGGACTTGATACTACCACTTACACACCGAACCACCATCACAAACTTGCACATTTCTGGCCGACTTCCAATCACTTACCAATCCATGTTTCGCCCACACCTTAATTATTTACCTAATATAATTAATTATGCATTATATAATAAATTATTTAATTAATGTTATTAATTAAATAATGTTGTTATATGGTTATATTTCTTCATAACCATCTAATTGTATTTATGTTTGCATACGGGTGTAGTTATATTGTTTTAACAATATATTTGTAATTATTCATTTGTGCTTCCCGATGTTATTGGAAGCTTATGTAATTTGGAATGTGGTTGCACCTGTGCAACTTAGTTTCTTGTTTGTATTCAGCTTGTACAATACCTATAAGTATTGTAGCTCCTTCCTGTGTAAATGGTTGATTCTGATTAATAAAATAATCAAAGCTTCCATCCCTATTTCTCAATTACATTTGGTACCAGTGAGATTCTAGACTCTGAAGCTAGGAGGAGTGGAAAGAGAGAGAGCAAGAGATAGAGGAGTTTTGGAGAAGTGTTTGTAGCATCAGAGAGCCTGTGCAGCCTCCTGCAACCTCCCAGCCCCATCCCTACCTCCTCACATCCTCCTGTTCCTTCCAAGTGTTTGGAAGGAAATTTTTTTGCACTGGTGCACTAGCACCAACACCAAATGAAAATTTTGCTATACTGAATTTAAAAAAAAAATAATAAAAAATTTTTTTCCCCATTAGGGGTTTTATCTCTAAAATTTAGTGACCTATTTAGTCACTATAATAGTGGCTATATTAAATTTAGAGGATTTTTGTCAAGGTTGGAGGCAAGCGGTTTGGAGGTTTACCACCGAGCCCCTCTCGAGCCAACATCAGCATTGGTGGACAAGTTGCATTGTGACCGAGATAACATTCATTGTGAGCTCCTTTGAAAATGTTGACCCCTTCATTAAAAGCCAAAATCCCATTCAGATTTACTTCTTCTCACACTTATTTGGTGTAGCATGCAAAGGCATGCGGTCATTTGTCATGCATAGGTCGAGCTACAAAGTGAACATAAGCTGATGTCACACCTCTCGCCACCGGTGATTTCCGCAAACACATTGGCATATTTCCCTTGCATCCACTAGATGGTGAAAGTCTTCATTTATTTTGGCATGTTCTTGTAGTCTTATAGTCTTCAGGCCTGCTTTTGTTCTCCAAAACATGGCATCGAAACCTACACAAAGAAATAGCTACAAACCGGCTCTGGATCAATAAAAAATGGTGGATCGGACTCTCCAAAAATGATCACCATGACCTTCAACTCCACAAGTTGTGTCCACAAAACTACATTCAAAAAAAAAGTAATCAAAAAAATCAAAGGAAACAACAAAAAAAGCGTGGAGATATAAATCATACAAAGAAAAAAAACATAAAAACAGAGCTGAAAATGAAAAATTAAATGGAAGATAAATAAAAAAGGAAAAAAAAAAAATGCAAAAGAAAGAAAAAATAGCATTTTGGATTTTCGTAAAACAAGGAAAATGTGAGAAAAACCCTAATCCACGCATGTGGTCCACGTGGAACTCATCCAAGTCACATTTTTCAAAGGTTAGTAGTTTTTATCTTTATTTAAATAACATTTCCTTCATTTCATATTACAAGCGCTCATAGAGCCTAATCGGTTAGAGGAAAGACTTAGAAGTGGGAGGTGGGGGTTCGAATCCTACCCCAACTTAAAAATTTTTTTTTTTGAAATTTGTGAAAAATTTAGTGGAACCTAACTTTAGGAAAATGGAAAAAACTTTGAATTTAGTTATAACTAACTAAATTTAGCGAGAAAATCCCTAAATTTAGGGTAAAAAAATTTCTCCATTAAGCCTATTTTTTTCATTTCAGGGAAACATTTTTTGCAAAAGGAAAACCATCCAAAAACTTCATCTTGGGCCTTTTTTAATGGTTTTAGCATTTTGGGTCATTTTGGGCTCCGGAGGCCACCAGGGCCCATGAAAAAAAAAAAAAAATTTTTTTGCCTGCCATTCAATTTTTCCAAATTTTTGAATGTAATTTGTATACTACATTATATTTTACTAATTTGTAGGTTGCCATAGTCAACTAAAAACTTTGTAACTAGCTCAAAAATTGGCGAAAATTGTAATAAAAAAAGTAAAAATTGGTTCTAAACACTCATGAGATCCTAGATCTCATTCGCAACGTTCGGTATATACGGTGCCTCTGGGAAGCACTTACGGGTAAAGCCATCATGACTACTACTACACTTAATGCCTAATATAGCTACAACAACATCATCTAGGCATCGACCCTTTAAATCGATGGGGAGTAATAAGGTCACAATGCACACACTATGAGCCATCCCATCCGTCTGTGAATGATTACATGACATAAATCTAGAATGAGAAATTATCCAAGTATATAGCAAAGTTACGCACGTGTATGAGGATATTTCTTTGAGCCGTGTCAATAATCACACAAACCCCATCAATATTGTCTTGGTACCACGTATTGAATTCTTTCACGTATGTTAACGCCTCTTTCACGTACCACCGGGATATATAGAAAGGGCGAGCTTCTTCCACATACCACGGGTATATCGGAAGGGCACGTATATAGAAAGGTTTGGTATATCGAATTGATGGTATATAGATTGGGAGACCTTATACCTAGAGTGATAAGAGCCAAACCCTGTCAGTGATCTCTGCAAAATGGGCACCAATGCCCCCAAATTTTTTCTTCCGATTCACAACTACTCAGAGGAAACAACTATGCTTTGCATGGAAGACAAAAATCAAGACACAACTTGAGTTTGAAGAAATCTGGCCTACTGTGAATGGTACTCTGACCAGATCAACTACTGATACAACACAACAACAGTAGTTTGATAAAGTAGATCAAAAGGCCAAACTCATCATCTTGTTTGGAGTGTTCGACGATGTGCAACCCCACATTCGAGATGCCAAAACAGCCAAAGAAGCATGGGATAAGTTGAGCACAGTATACGAGGCCAAAAACAAGAATGTTATACTGAATTTGTAGAGTCAGTTACACACACTAAGTTCAAACAAAATGAAAAATTGAAGCTTTCTTAAGAAGAGTTACAAAATTGAGGGCTTCACTTCTAGCCCTGGGAGAACTGGTCATAGATGATGCTCTCATTCCCATTGTTCTGAGAGCACTCCCCTCTTCTTACCGCATTTTTGTCACAACACTAAACATGTTAGATACGACAGTTGGTTTTGACAAACTGGTAAACCTACTACAACAAGAGGAAGCAATGCACAATAAGGATGATGAAGAGGAGCAGGCACTGTCTTCACATCAAAAATGGAAAGGAAAAGGTAAAGGAAAACCTAATTCCTATCAAAAATCCCAAAATCAAAATCAATATCAAGGGGATAGACAATAGAAGAAGCAATGTCCAATCTGTAAAAGAGGACATAACCTACAAGATTGTTGGTATAATACTTACAAGAAAGGTTCATCCAACAACTCTGACCTCAACAACAACAATCTTACAAGGGACATTCTAACAACAATCACGGGTAGAAAAAGGGGAACTGAAAAGAAGACCCCATCAACAAGGTAATATTGTTGAGCAACAAGAACAATCAAACAATGAAGACTACTTGTTCACTTCTCGATCAAGTGAACCATCCACGTCATCTAGTGATGTTTGGTATGTTGATTCGGGAGCCACTCGACACATGACCAGCCACAGAGACTAGTTTATTTCAATGAGGGACACGCCATCAAAAATCATGTTTCATTGGGAGATGATTCTTCATATACAGTTCAGGGGATTGGGAACATTTCTCTACCCCTTGGTTCACGCAAATGCAGACTATCAGATGTCCTATATGTCCCTGGGTTGACAAAGAATCTTCTTTCAGTTAGTCAACTCCTAGATCACAACCTAAAATTGACTTTGATAGTCAATCCGAAAAGAAAACGTGTTTGATTCGAGATAAATCAAGAGGCTCAAAAATAATTACAAAAGCCTCCAATGTGGGATGCATGTTCCAACTTGATTTTGTTCACAGAGACGATCAAGCACTTGTGGCTAAGAACTCCACCTCAACATAGTTGTGGCATCGAGATTTGGTCATGTAAGTTTCAAATATCTCAAAACACTTCACCGGTGTAATATGGTACATGGGCTACCATCTCTTCAGAAGGATACAGACAAGTGTCCTCACTGCCTAGCAGGAAAACAACACAGAGCTTCATTCCAGAGGAGTACATTTCGAGCTCATGGTAAACTTGACTGGTTCATACCGATCTTTGTGGTCCGATGCAACCAAGTCATTCTGGGTTCCAATACTTCATGCTTTGTGTTGACGACTATTCGAGAAAAATGTGGATTTTCTATCTTCACAAGAAAAGTGAAGCATTTGAAACCTTCAAAAAGTTCAAAGTAGTAGTTGAGAAAGAAACTGGTCATCACATCAAAACTCTCTCACTCAGATCGAGGGGGAAATTCACCAATGATGAGTTCAGAGACTACCTACAAACTCATGGGATTCATCGACAAATGCCTCCTCCACACACACCGTAAAAAATGGTGTTGTTGAGAGAAGAAATCATACTATCATGGAAATGGTGTGATGCATGATCGATGATTCCGGACTTGCAAAGACATTCTGGGTAGAAGCAAAAAAGACAATAATGTATTTTTTGAACAGAGTGCCCACAACTTCTCTTGATGGAATAACACCACAAGAAGCATGGTCAAAATGGAAACCATCTATTGCACACCTCGAGTATTTGGTGCAAAGCAAGCATGCACATACCCAAACAGAAAATAAAGAAATTGACATGAAGTCACAAAACTCATCTTCATTGGGTATAGTGAAGAGACTCTTGGGTATAGATTGATGGATCCTAAGACCAAAAAAGTCTACACCAGCAGAGATGTTGAGTTTTTCGAGAAGAAGGAAGAAGAGACTCCTCCTTCCCGACTCACAAGATGTAGATTTTTCACCTATTGTAAAAATTGAAGCTGATGTTCCCTCAGAAGATGAAAGTGATGATGGGGATGATGGTGTTGATCAGATAGAACCACGACCCATGGGAATAGTTCAACATATGCCTAAATGGTGTACAAGTACATTACGAGATGCAAGAATGGATGCTCCACCGATACATCCACCCCTAGACCACTGGACTCACAATAAAGCAAGAGAAGAAGTTAACTTTTCTTTGATGAGTAGAGTTATTGAATCAGATGAGCCCTCTATAGTCCAGAAGCCCTATAGTCAAAATCTTGGAAAGATGCCATGGATTCTGAATATCAATCAATGATGAAGAATAACACTTGGTAACTTGTCGATCTTCCACCAGGGAAGAAACCCATTGATGCAGATGGATATTTAAAACAAAGTACAAAGCAGATGGGACAAAGGGACAAGTATAAAGCAAGACTTGTAGCAAAGGGGTATGCACAAAAAGAAGGCATTGACTATGAGGAGACATTTTCTCCCATAACTAAGATCAAAATGATCAGATGATCTTTGCTCTAGCTGCACACAGTTTGGATGGAAAGTCCACCAAATGGATGTAAAAAGTGCCTTCCTAAATGGAGATTTACAAGAAGAAGTCTATATGACTCAACCTAAGGGATATGTAGTACCTGGTCAAGAAGAAAAGGTATGCAGACTCAGAAATCTCTTTATGGCCTCAAACAGGCACCCCAGCATGGTACATCAAGATTGATGAGCATCTCGTATAACATGGATTTGTTAGAAATCCATACGATCCCAATATTTACCTCAAAAAGAAGGGGGGAGATTGTGATTGTTGTTGTTTATGTCGATGATCTAGTCATCACTGGTAATTTAGTGAGGATGATCGATGCAATGAAGAAAGATCTTAATCGATCATTCGACATGACTGATCTCGGGCTGATGCATTACTGTCTTAGATTGGAAGTATGGTAGAAAGAGAATCACATTTTTGTTTCTCAGATGAAATATACCAAGACTACGCTCGAGAAGTTTAGGATGATGGATTGCACACCAATTGCTACACCCATGGAGAATAGATTACAATTATCTCATTCAGATCCATCTCCTGAGGTAAGTGCCACTCTCTATCGGTAGTTGATTGGGAGTCTCATTTACCTGACCTACACTAGACCAGATATCAACTTTGTAGTGAGCTATCTATCCAAGTTCATGCAGAACCCAAAGTTTTTCATTGGAAAGTAGCAAAGGCACATTTTGAGATATCTTAAAGGATCAATGGATCTTGGTCTAGAATACAAGAAGAATGACAACTTCTTCTTGACTGGATATTCGGATTCAGATCATGCAGGTAACATTGATGATAGAAAATCCACTTCTAGATTTGTATTCTTTATGGGATCTAGACCAATATCATGGGGAAGCAAGAAACAACACTTTGTTTCTCACTCTTCCATAGAAGCTGAGTATCGTTCTACAGGAGAAGTTGTCTGTGAAGTGATTTGGCTACGTCATACTAGAAGGACTTGGAATACCACAGACAAACCAACCACCATGTATGTTGACAATGAAGGTGTTCTCAAACTTGTTCACAATCCAGTGTTTCATGAGAGAACAAAGCACATTGAGGTACAAGTTCATTTCATACGTGAGCATGTGTTGAAGCACAACATCCAACTTCAATTTTTCCAACAACTGAACAACGGGCAGATATCTTCACGAAGTCACTTGCACGTGACAAGTTCGAGTTGTTCAGAGAGTTCCTCTCCACATCCCTTGAGACAATGCACAATTAAGGGGGGGAATGTTAGGTTAATTATTTACCTAATATAATTAATTATGCATTATATAATAAATTATTTAATTAATGTTATTAATTAAATAAATGTTGTTATATGGTTATATTTCTTCATAACCATCTAATTGTATTTATGTCTGCATACGGGTGTAGTTATATTGTTTTAACAATATATTTGTAATTATTCATTTGTGCTTCCCAGATGTTATTGGAAGCTTATGTAATTTTGAGGAAAATGCACCCTCGCATTGCTCTTCTCGTCAAAGAAGAACTTCAGCGCCTTCTTTCCATTTCCTTCATCTTACCCATTGATTATCCTCGTTGGATTTATAACATTGTCCCTATCACTAAGGCAATAGGGGGACTCCGTATTTGCATGGACTTCCATGACCTCAACCTAGCATGTCCAAAAGATGACTTTCCCTTACCTGGTATTGACCAGTTGGTTGACCTTACCGCTGGCCATGAGATGCTATCACTCATGGATGGCTTCTCGGGTTACAACCAAATATTTCTTGCCCTAGAGGATCGACACAAAACCTCATTCACCACCCTTTGGGGGACCTTTTGCTATCGAGTCATGCCTTTTGGCCTTAAAAACACCGATTCCACGTATCGCTGGGCTATGACTTATATCTTCCATGACATCATGCATCGCATAGTGGAAGATTATGTGGATGATCTCTTGTCCAAATCTAAATTCTGCTCGAGCACCTTACCATCCTTAAAACCATCTTTGACCGTCTAATTAAATATCATGCCTTAGCGCCTTTAGCCTAAGAAGTGCATCTTTGCGGTCCTTTCAAGTAAGCTCCTGGGCTTTATCATTTCCCTATGTGGTATAGAAGTTGACCCTGCTAAATTCAAGGCCATTCTCGAAATGCCTCCGCCCACTAACCTTAGACAACTCCGTAGCCTGCAAGGTAAGTTACAGTCTATTCGCCATTTCATTTCACAATTATCAAAGCAGTCAAGGTCAACCATTTCATCATCTGCTCAAGAAGGATGTCTCCTTTAGATGGGATGATGACTGCCACAAATATTTTGAGGCCTTAAAACAATACCTTCTCCAACCACCTGTACTCATTCCACCTAAAGACGATCAACCTTTCTACCTATACATCTTAGCTACCGATCATTCCTTGGGAGCCATGCTCACTCATCGCGATGAACAACACAGGGAGTAGGCAATTTATTACATAAGCCATACTCTTTTGGACTATGAAACCCAATACACCCATCCCGAAAACTTTTCTTATCCTTATTTTTGTTGCCACAAAAATCCTTCATTACCTACTCAACCACAAAACCTATGTTGTGACTAACATCAACCCCTTATACTTCATGTATGCCAAACCTTATCAAAATCAGTAAGCGGCACGATGGCTTATGCTTTTAACTGATCTTGACCTCGATTCAATCATCAAAAGTCCATCAAGGGCCAAGCTATCACCACCAATTGATGCCGCACCTTTTTCAGGGATCAACCCTCTAATTTTGAATTTTTAGATGAGTCGATTTCTACCCTTTCCCGGATGAAGCCCCTTACCAAATGACACTCTTCTTCGATGGTTCTAAGTGTCGCGTGGGGGTGGGGGCTGGTATTATCCTCATTCCTCTTGATGGTGAGCCCATGCCTTTTTCTTTCAAACTAGATTTTGAATGCACCAACAATATTTTTGAATACGAAGTGCTCGTACTAGGTCTCTAAGCCGCCTACGCCCTAGATGTCAAATCCATCAACATCTTTGGTGATTCTCAATTGGTCGTAAACCAAGTCAATGGTATATACCAATGTCATAACGAGTTACTTCAAAAGTATAAACATCATGTAGACATACTTTTGACCACCTTTGATCGTTACACCCTTCAAACTATCCCACGTTCAACCAACAAATTTGTAGATACCATGGCCTGCTTAGCTTCCCAAATACCCACTTTGCCCACCGATTCTAAAATCTTTGTCACCGTACAATGCCTCCAATCACCTTCTTATTTACCTCATGAGGTTTACTCTATCGGAACCTCTACCCTGGAATTGAGTGACCTTTGGTACAAATAATACTCTGACTATCTTTCTTTCTCCATCTTACCTCCTGATCTCACCCGTAACGGACAACACGCCTTCCTTAAAAAGGTCTCTCGTTATGTCATCCTGGGGACTCCTCTATAAGCATGGCTTTGATGGTATTCTCTTACGATGCCTCACAAGTTCTGAAATTCCTTATACCATTAAGGAAGTTCACGATGACATATGTGGAGGTCACTTGAAAGGGCCTTGTTTTTGCTAAGCGTATTCTCACTCTTTCAGGATATTATCGCCAACCCTTAACCATGATTGTTGCGACTATGTCAAACATTTTCTAAAATTCCAACAACATGCCAATCTTCATCATACACGCAATCACGCCTTACAAGGTTGCCCATGACCTTTGGCCCTTCTCTCAATGGGGTTTGGATCTTGTTGGAGAGATCAACCCCATTCTTCCCAAAGTGCCATTAATGGATTATCATTGCTATCGAATACTATACAAATGGGTGGAAGTCATACCACGATCTCCACGAAAGTTTGATAAAATATGTACCTCCACATCATGTTTCACTTCGTGTTCCTCATCGCCTCATCACAGAGCATAATGGAAAACAATTCAAAAACAAAACATTGCAAAAATTTACGATGCCTTTGGCATTCAGCTTAGTTTCTCATCGCCTTATTACCCATAAACCAATGGCTAGGCCGAATCCATTAAAAAACCCTAAACAAAATTCTTATGAAAGTGGTTAATGATATCTTGGGAAGAATTGGCATATGCACATTCCTTTTTCCCTTGTGGGCATACTTTACACTAGTATTCACACTTACAATGCCACACCCCTTTCTCTTGTCTACGGTACAAAGGTTGTTCTACCTCTCGAAGTCTAGATTCCCTCACTCTGCATTTCTCTCCATGACATGCTCAATGATGATGACTTTCATCAAGACCGTTTAGCACAACTAGAGTTATTAGACGAGCGTCATCTTAACGCTTGATCACCTTCAATTTTACCAAAAACGTATCAAACGTGCCTACGACAAATGTGTCCATGCACGAACCTTCCAAGTCGGTGACCTTGTCCTGAAAGAAAATCAACATGTAACTAAAGCAGAAAAAAGCAAACGGGAAAATTTTCTCCTAATTGGCTTAGACCATACATCGTAACTCATACCTATGGATCAGGTGCTTATCGTTTATCTTCACTCGATGGTAAACCCGAACTTGAGCCCCTTAATGCCTTACATCTTCAACCATTCTATTGTTGACTTTTAAGTCCTACCTCACCCTTTGTCTCTTTCCATGCTCTTCCCTTGAGCGCTATCTACTTCATACACCTCACCAATGATTAAATAAGAATCATGTGCGATCTGGTCACTTGTTATCTTCTCTTGAATATGTGTACCATGGTGCTACACATAAGCATGATTCTCATGGATACTTTTCGTCTACCTTTAGATGAGATCCCATGGTCATTTCACCTTGCCTTTTGCACGAGAGTCCTATCCTCCACTTTGGTCTTGTCCATGACTTCAAAGCCCTCACATGGGATATAACTCCTTGAGTCAAACTTCCAATCAAAATATGACTTCCTCAAAAGGACATCTTCCTCTCGACAATTTCCGTTGTAAATAGACTGCTCCCTCAAGGACAACTATGTAAAGCTCTTACACAAAAAAAACAAAAAACAAAAAAAGAGAGCAATTGAAGCTTCCCACATCGATTAGCTTCATGAAGACCTCAAGGAGTTAAATATTCTTCATCCCATATAGACTTCCCACATCGATCAGTCTATCTCAAATACAAGTCAAAACAACAAACCTTTTAGTCATGGACTTGCCCATTGTGACCTAGGTTCTCTTGCCCAAAGCGCATGCTACCTACACCATATAAAATTTAACTACCTTTCACCCTTCTTACCATTCCCATTCCTATTTCCTACTTTGCCTCAAGGGACCTCTCGGAAACCATGACATTTGGTGATCATGTGACTACTTTTCATCAGAACAATCAATCATGCAATGTCTTTAGGGTCTTATGTTCATCACCTCTTTCAGGGTGTGATCTACTCGGTATGATCCTCGCCAATCAAGTGGCTTTATTGCCCCCTCTTCTCTTTTAGCCGTCCTTGTTTACATTTTGATTACCTTATACAGATCTTGGTCCTCGATTCTTACTTTTGGGGTAATCTATCTTCTTCTTTTCCCACATTCAAAATCACCATTGACATCACTTACACTAATTTTCCTATAACCCACCCACACCTAACAAACCTAAACCCACACCATGCCTAAAACCTACTAACTCATTCTCACATCCTCTCATATTCTTCCCTAGCTTATGGGAGAACTACATCGGCCTGAGGTCCCTTTTACTGGGACTATATAGGCAGCACTGAGGGCATGGGGCCCTTGGAGGTTAGCTCGGCCATTCTCTACCCTAAATAATTCATCTTCCATGTTCCTCACATTACATCGCACCTCACTTAGTTTCCCTTTTTATACCCAAAATTGGAAATTAAACCACATACATTTATTACACCTACCATTTCTTTATCATCACTATGCATAGATTATACCACATCTCACATATGACCCATATTATCATTCATTGTATAAAATAATGAATCTCAACCATGCCTAAACAAGCCCGACTTAACCATGCTTAAGGCTCGACTCAACCATGCCTAAGGCTTGACTCAACCATACCTAAGACCCGACTCGATCCATGCCTAATAAACCTAACTCGACCATGCCCAAGACTTGACTCGATCCATGCCTCGATAAACCCGACTCAACCATGCCTATGACTCTGAATTGATCCATGCCTAAACCAACCTGACTCGATCCATGCCTAACAAACCTGACTCGATCCGGGCCTATACAAACCTAACTCAATCCATGCCTATACCAACCTGACTCCATCATGCCTAACTCACCTAATTTCCATCCATATCAAAACAACAAATCAAAATCTCATCAACACATCAACAAATCTAGAAATAGCATGTATCTCATCATATAAATAATTGTGTATCTCAATATAATATACATGGCTATCTCCTCATGTCCATCATCTCAAAATCATTGGCACGCATGCCGATACACAATCTAAAATGTCATCGGCATGCAGCCTATCTCATATATACAATAAAATAATGAATCAATACAAAATCTCTTTGGCACACAGGCCGGTATATGCTCGAAATATACAAAATCTCTCATACATCCTCCTGTCTTCAACACGCAGACGGTATGTGATAAAAAATACAACTATCTCTCAGCACGTAGGCTAGTATATATCACAAAAAAAATGACTATCATACATCAAATATCGTAGACACTACATATTAGACATCTCAATGCAGATGTCCTCCATCTCTGACGCTTATACCTCGGCCTCCCTGAAAGGCCCTGCTGCTCAACTGAGCCGGTCTCCGTGCACTTGTAGCCTTTTCCTAATCTAGCCTCGAGCTTGCTGACCCCGCAGCTCTCCACACTATGAGTGCAGGATCTCATCCTCTCACTAGACGCTTGTTGTGCCTTACTATACTCAAAGGCATAGGATATGAATTCTATCTCACCGCCATCATCTAGTCCTTCTGGTAATATCTAGCCTTACCTAGGCATCTCGTAGCCTAGATACAAGAATGGTCTGTGGTGGTCCCATAGGTCTTGGCCTCAGACCTATCCTACGGGACCTCGCCTACTCCTCGCTCGTGAACTGGGACCAGGTCCGTGCTTGTGGTGGTACCCCTACCCCTGTGCTTGTATTTGGGCCTGTAAGACCCCAATCTGTGCTTGGGCTATGGCCAACTAGCCCTGTTAACTCCTGCCACTGGGTCTATAAGGCCACCACCTGACCATCACCCTCCTCTCCATCTCCATCTCCTCCACCCGACCATCCGGGCTGCAGATCAGCCACCTATACACATAGCTCTTATACTCTCTACCTTAGAGCTCTCCAAAATTGTTTGAAATATACCCAATTGGGTAATGAGAGTAGCCACTTGCCCCTGTAGGGTGTCTCTCTGCACCGTGATGGTGGCTAGATCCAACCGCCCTGAAGTGCAGGTGGTATGGCTCATAAGTGAGCTGCCCACCACCAAGTTATACTTGACTATGCACTTTGTCATCTATCCGCTCACGGTCCACTCGCTCACTCCTCCCATGCTATGGGAACTGCCGGCTATGGTAGAGGTAAGGGCCTCTCCACGTCGTCTCTTCGATACTATGGGAAGGGCGGAGGTATGTCCTATACTAGCCTCGAAGCTGCTGCTGGACTCTATCCACTAGGATCATTTCATACTCCCAACATGGCGACCACCCGTATCCATCTTTCTAGCTAGATCTCGGCTAGCTCCTCATGCATGTGCCCATATGAGGGGAATCCACATATGGTCTCTGATAATGTCCACTCTAGAAAAACCCTCCAGTAACTACTGAAATAGGCCACATCATGTGTGGGCCTCTTAGATCTCCGCTCTCCAATAGCCAAGCACCCATCTCCTATACCCCACCCACACAAATCTCGGTGGGAATGCATCTTCTCGGGGCATCCCTATAGGCCGCACACAAACTATGTGCTCATACGCCCAACATTGCAATAAAAATGTACAACACATGTTGAACCTGTGCAACCACCCATATGCCCACAACTCCCTGTATAGCTACACAAAGAATGTTGGTGCCTAGGAAAAGTGGGTCTCCTCTATCATCATATCGTGGAGTACCCCCATCAGTGATCGGGGAAAATGTCCACCTCTCGTATCTGGTAGTGCAAAGCAAAGACACTACCTCCATCAACAACAACTAGCCTCGTCTCCTTCAGACGGGCTAGGTACATCTCTCCATATCTCAAATCGACGCTATGGAAAGTCAACTCGGCCATCCCTCTCCAAACACAGCCACAATCAGCTCCTTTGAGGCCTCGAAGGAGATAGAGTAGACCTATGCACCCAATATGGGTAACCATAGTATCTGAACACGTCCTCCAGGGTGATAGTAATCTCACCCATTGGCAAGTGGAACGTGTTGGTCATGGAATCCCATCTATCGATGAGCGTGACCATCAAACTAGGCTACCTGGACTACATGCCGATAGCGATGAACCCCACTCAAGCCAACTACCTCCACATGCTACAACTCCTCTAGACTCACCGCACTACGCATCTGTCACCAATAGAGGTGGAACCCTGTCCCGCATATGTAGCTACACTCTCCCCTGCATCCAATACAAACAAAACATTAATCTACATTTATCATATCCATATTTACCAATTATCATTTTCCCACACCCTATTTTCACCCTACCCATCTCAACCACCTATCCCACATCACTTTTGGACCCTTGTTCCCAATAACCCGACCGGTATCATCTTTACCGACCAGGTCACAACTTAACCGACATCACCACCTATTTGGTGACTGATACCGGTTCACCCTTACCGACGCCTACCTAAACTTGACCAGACACCGGTCATTGTTGTAGTAAAACTGATTCCCAAAACCCCCTTTTCTAAAAAACTTCCTCTTTCCCCTTTTACCCACCTACAATGACCTAAACTACCCTCGACCTCCACCCATTTTATGTCGCCATTTTTATTACCCTCCCCATTCATCTTTTTATCCACTATTCCCCCATTCCCAAATTTCATCCATGCCCACCCAAAAAAACAAAGAAACCAATAAACCAAACAAACCACCCCTACAATAAACAATTTCATAATCCCTACTCCATCTACTCAAATACACAAAGAGTAGGGTGCTTACCTCATCACACTACCGTCATCGCGGTGGCAACTGTCGCTTACACCGTGGCTCGCTTGATCCTTCTTCGCCTTCGCCATCACCAAATCTCTACCTGAAACCTCTACCCAATCAAATCCCTCGTATCGATCCCCGTGGACCCGCTTCTCACCAACCGATCACCCATCGTTCACACTGCCAACTCAATGCTTCATTCTCTTCGAGCACTTTTTCTCTTTCTCTCTCTTTTGTCATTTTCTCGGTTCGCTAAAAGACAAATGAATAATAAAAACGTGTTTTTTTATTTTTATAACAAACCCAACCTAACCAACGCTTACCCTTGACCGACATCGGTCGCGTGCCCTACCTAACCATCATCGGTTCACCCTCATCGACGCGTTGGCTACCCTGGGATGAAATCGGTCACCCTCACCTACACATTGCCCTATAGTTTACCCTTTTATCCTATCCCTACCTCCTTTTTTCCCACCCGAACCTTCACCCCGATCATTTACCTCACCTTCCGGACCTCATCATTTACTATTTCCTTTTTCCTCCTTTGGGGACTCATTATTTTACCCATCCCTCGGCATTACCCATGCCATGACCTAGATATTTGGACCTGAACCATCGCTAGTGACCTTTGACCTCATGTGTTCACTATACCTTGTGGCACTGTGTTACCTATGTTGTTGACCTAATGACCTTACCTAGCCTATTACTCGTGACCATTTATCCTGACCCTACCTTTGGTGTACCGAACATACCTCAACGTTCCTACACCTAACCTATGTTGTGTTTCGACCATATTGTATACCTTGATACCGGGATCACTTCAACCTTGTTTGGATAAACCTATCGACCTTAGAAAATGTAGAGTTTTTCTCGCTCTTCAACCTAGTAGCATGCTTTGCGGTTTATACATGTGCGTGCGTTTGACTATTTCTAGCTTTGACCTCGACCAATTACCTTGATTTCCCGAGTAGACCTTTAACCCTTTTTCCCCGTTCCCCACCTTCCCCTTTCTCACATTTCCCTTTTATCAAACTACTCACCGCTTCTGTCGTTGGCCTTGTCAGTTCCTGGTTTGAGGGGGATCACCTTCACCCATACATGGGGCAACCACATATTATTTTTGTTAGCGTCACTTACCAATACAAGTTACGCAACAAAAGGGGCAAAATGTAGACACTAAGATTAGGTCACACTCCCTTTAGTCCTCAAAAATAAGAACCCTTCATCACATTCACCTAGCCATGGCCCCCTTCACCCCACTACTATTAATTTAATTTAATTAATTCATTATCCTCACCATATTTATTATTTCAATATCTTAATTTAGATAATATCCACACATACACCTCACCTAGACACCCGATCAAGCCAACTCACCTTAAGACCTATTCTTAGTAAGTTACCATACTAACTAAGACTTACCAAAACCCTAAAAATCAACTCCTACATTATCTCTAACCACATTCTCGCATGCTTACATGAAGCTTCCAGTTTAATCCGTGGGTTAATGACATGAGATCCGAGAAAATCAAGAGGATCTCCCTAGTTTAGTAAACCTAGGAAATCCCACCTTGACCGACGCCGGTTAGCCCTAACCATCGTTGGTTAAATTTGGAACCAAGCATTAGTTACCCTTTAACCCCCAAAACAACCTTATTCTCAAGGTTGGCAAAGATTGAAAAATTTGGCAAAACATTGAGATTTTCCTGAGAGATATCACATCTTCTGAGATCAAATTTCAACAAGAACACACATGCAAGGAAGGAGATCAAGCATCTTCTCCTACACAACCACCCCAGTAATGATCTGATCTTATCAAGTAAAAAGGAATGCCCATGCAGCCCATGCAGAAGCTCTCCTATGATTGGTGATTACCTATAGCCTTCAACCTCTCACTAGTACCTCCATTCATCACTCACAGGCGTCCAGGACAAAATCCAAGTAAGTAAAATGTTATACTTCTCTGGTTCATTTCATTTTGTTATTATATTATCACCTATTGTTTACCTAGCCACCCATTGACCTCCTTCAACACTCCCCCTCCATATACCCATTAAAACCTCACTAAATCCCACCCAAGCTACCAAATACCTCATTCTAACCAACCAAAATCCTTTGTGCAATCATAAAGGAGACCCAAAACCCATTCTATGGCATTCCTAGTTTTCCACAGTAACTGGCACCAGTTACACCCAACCGTCATCGGTCACCCTTAACCGGCATCGGTTTCTATATTTTCCCATACAACCTAGAACAATGACCTATCCACCTAATTCTACATCACCCTCATTCACCTGTGATCTGCCTGAGACCTCTGTTAGACCTGCAGAGACCCAGAACTAGTTACTTGACCTTTGGATCTTATTTTAACCTAGCCTATTAGATTAGATCTTTCTTATTGTGTTTTAAGTGAGATACCTAAATTTTCGAATTACAATAGGATTTAATTCATTTCCGGCATTAAATTGTTTAAAAAAGGGACTGTGACAAAACTGCCTAGAAGTATCACACTTCCGGATCTAGCACACGTTAGGTAGTTCACTACACATATTGTTTAACTCTTTACGGTGGTCTTGCTTTCCATTACAAATAGTTCCTCCTAGCCAAAGGAAGCTTTCACATTCGGGTTTTGGATTTAGAAGTCATACGCGTACAACAACCCATCAACCAACATTTGAATAGGTATTCCTCCTACTCCCAAGTTACTCTATCTGCTTCGCCAATACTTCAAAGAAATGTCTAAGAATCAGTGAAAACTACGATTACAAGGAGAATACATACATAAAACAACCTTTAGGATAAGATATGGGCATTATGAGTTCACTGTTTTACCTTTTGGTTTAACTAATGCACCTGCCACTTTTATGAATTTGATGAACAATATCTTTCAAGAATACTTGGAAAAATTTGTGCTTGTATTCTTGGATGATATTCTTATCTATTTAAAAAGTGTAGAGGAACATAATGAACATCTAAGGATTGTACTTGAAGTTTTAAGAAAGAAAAAACTATATGGAAAGTTGTCAAAATGTTCATTTTATGAAATTGAAGTACAATACTTAGGCCATGTGATAAATAAGGATGGAATCTCAGTTGATCCATCAAATATTGCAGCCATAATTGATTGGCCAACACTGAAAAACGTGCATGAAGTTAGAAGTTTCATGGGGCTTGCGAGGATACTATAGAAAGTTTGTAAAATACTTTTCTAAGATTGTTGCTCTAATTACTTGGAATGATAAATGCAAGACTGCATTTAAAACATTAAAATATAAGCTAACAACAACACCTATTTTAGTTATTCCATATCCAAATGGAAGTTTCACAGTTGTAACAGATGCTTTCGAGAGATGGATTAGGGGGCATATTACTATAAAATGATCATGTGATAGCATACAAAAGTAGAAATCTCATGTTACACAAGCTAAACTATTCTCCCTGACTTAGAGCTTGCTTCCATTGTTCATGCACTGCAAGTTTGGAGACATTATCTTTTAGGGAAGCCCTTTGAGTTGAAAACAAACCACCTTGGGCTGAAATACATCTTCACACAACCAAATCTGAATATTAGGCAACGAAGATGGTTAGAATTTTTGTCTCAATATGATTTTGATATCAGTTATATTAAAGGAAAGAAAACAAAGTGGTAGATTCACTAAGTCATAAGAATCACATTTGTGCCCTTGTAACCTTGAGAACTCATTTTAAAGATGAGGTAAAGAAAGAAATGATAACAAATCCATATTATTAGCAAGTAAAAACAATACTTGCTTGATTCCAATGATAAGAGATATAAAGGATTTAGATTTGATAACGAAGGAATCCTAAGGTATGAAAATTAGGTATATGTACCCTTGGAAAATGAGTTAAGGAAGAAAGTGATGACTGAATTTCATAATGCACCTTACTTTGGACATCTCGAGTGAAAAAAATTCTTTTTGATGTAAAACAACAATATTTTTGGAAAGGGATGAAGAAGGATATACTTGAATATGTGTCACATTGCTTAGAATGTCAATGTGTTAAGGCTAAACATATGCACCCAACTAGATTATTGTACCCTCATAGCATTCCACAATATAAGTGGCAAGTGATAAGCATGGATTTTGTTTAGGGGATGCCTATGTATAAAAATAAACATGACATTATTTTGGTTGTAGTTGACAAATTAACAAAAGTAGCTCATTTTATTCTAGGGAATCTAAAAGATGATTCACCTGTTCTTGTAAAAATATTTGTGCATGAAATTTTCAGATTTCACGGTGTACCTAAGCTAATTATTTATGATAGAGACCTATGGAAAACTTTAAATACAACCTTAGGAACAAAACTAAATTTCATTTCTGCATACCATCCGGAAACTGATGGGAAAACTAAAAGAGTAAATCAAATAATGGAAGACATGCTTAGGATGTATTGTATGGATCAGCAATACAAGTGGGAAGAGTATCTTCCTTTGGTCGAATTTGCGTATAATAATACATATCATTCCTCTCTAAAATGACACCTTTTAAAGATTTATATTGATAAAAGTTTAGAACACCTATTAGTTGGGACAACATATAAGATAAAGAGGTAATAGGACCTGAGATTCTTACTAAAATGGAACAACAAGTAAAATTAATCTATAAACGATTAAGAATCTAGATAGGTAGAAAATTTACATAGACCTAAAACAAGTTGAGAGGAAATTTAAACTTGGTGAGAAAGTCTTTTTAAGGGTCAAGCCTAAAAAGAGCTCTATTTCCTTTGGTAAATATGCCAAGTTGTGACCTCGATATGTAGGAACCTTTGAAATTATTAAAGTGATCAATCATGTGGCTTAACAACTAGCATTTCCTCCCGCATTGGCACGGGTGCGTGATGCTTTTCATATTTCCTTACTTAAAATATATGTTTTAGATTTTTCACATGTGTTAAACTAGAATTATTTGCAGGTCCAAGACCTAGGGGTAATATGGTTGAACCCATGAGGGTGCTGGAAAATTGCAAGTTGCACTTACGTAACAAAGAAATAAGTCAATGTAAGGTCCAATGGGACCAGTTTAATGAAGAAAGTGCAACTTGGGAGAATTTGGAAGACATAAAAACTACTTTTCCACATCTATTTTAGCAGAAAAATTACAATTTTCTATGATACTTGATATATTTTTGATTTAAAAACTACCTTTAAATTTTTTTGTTTCAAGAAAAACTTGAATAAGTGTTGTTACAACCATTATGACACTATTATAAATTCTAGAAACTTGAATTTTTGTAATTCCATACTAGATTTTTATCTATTATTTGTTTACTTAGAATTATGTTATGATTAAAAGAGAATCATTGGGATGATGATTCTTTTAAGGGGGAGATATGTGATACCCCTACTATTCTATTAGTTATGCTTTGATTATGTGTTGGTTGACATACATTTTCAGTGAAATTTCACTTTGATTGATGATCTTGCTTTGGGCCGATTATGGATGATTTTCTGGTACTTGAATATCTTGAGTGTTTTAATATGCACTTTATGATATGTTGCTTTGATATACTTATGGAATATGATCATGTTGTTGTAATTAATTACCTTTGGTTGTTGATCATTTTGATAAACAAGGTAACTCCAAAAATCGGATAATGTGATCCGGATATAAGAGATGAAATGTGTAACATTTAATAAGGTAAGCTTTACCGTTAATACTATTTTACTACTTCATTAAGCATGGGATTAGTCAAATAAGGGCCCGGTCTAATATGTTTTGGAATCTATTAGACTATTATACCGATTTGATACTTCAGAATAATACCCTGGATGAATTCATGGGGATCTAGGCTATTAGCTTTGAATCATCATAATAATTTGGACTATAATATGAAGGCATACTCAGCATCTCTAAGGCTCTTGATTATTAATTTTGTCAGGCCTAAAGTTGATAGTTAAACCTAACCTAAATCTAAGCTATAGGTTAAGCATGATTTAATATATTCAAAGATAAGCCTTGTCATATATGCAAAGGGTTCTATTAATGGATGAATACATTCATTTTGATTAATTAGATCCTAACTTGGGGTGGTTACGATGAAGTTGATTTATTGAATCAAAACCTATGTTGAATACTTATGTTTTTTTCAACCCTAAAATCTAACCTAAGTATCACTATGATTTGGCTAATGACAAGGGATGTGCGACATTGGATTTGAGTTGGGTTCCAAAAAACTCATACTTTTATTTTAAACAACTTATATTAAATGATCGTCAACATCTATTAGTGGAAAGATCGGTTAATTTTAATGGTCTTGGCCATAGTCTTGGCTAAAGAAGTTAGAAAGTGGTTAGTTAATTGATTTAGCTCCTCTACATTTAAAAGGAAAAATGGAAGAGGAGGTAGGAAATCAGGAATGATTGATAGTCCTTTCCAACATTAAATGACCTCAAACACATCCGTCACTTCCTTGGAGAACGCATTGGTGGTTTTGTACGGAAAGGAGGAATGGTGGTTTCATTGTTATTGTATCATTTGATGGCTTAGAGGCTCTACATGTTGCTATTCATTCCTATTTTTGATGTCAGTCTATTTTCAAACTCTTGCATGAAATTTATGTTACATTGAGGAGAAATTTATGGAATCTATTATTAGATTTGATAAATAAATAAGAATGGGGAAGGTTTTTGGGTTTCTAGGAAATCAAGCATGGGTTAAAGCTGGAATTTGGTCAAGCTTGTAAAAGGGAACTTGAAAATCACAGAAGGAAATAAGAGATCTCTATTAGACATGATAGGCTCTAACTCTTCTTAATAACTTGTTATATAAAATGAGAAAATAGAAAGGCTCAGTTCTATTCCTCTTTATTATAAAAGATGCACACGAAATATGGGAGGGTTTTTGTCAACTAATCTAATGCCAAGGAGACATGATTGCATTGGTATAATTTTTGTTACTTGGCTCAAAATTATTATACTTCCCGTTCTATTATATGTAGATCAGTGTGGAGTAATAATTGTGAGGTAATATTATTGAACCTATGCTTTGTTAAATGCATAGATGGTTTCTTTATAAATTTATTTCACAAAACAATGATCGTATGTTATTGGGTTTTCTTATATAAATGGGTTTCGTATTTCATCACACCTTTAATATAGAAATATAGAGAGGGATTCTAGAGTTAGTTACCCCAAAAAAGGTATGATGCCATTCACTCATTATGTAGTGGATCCTCGGAAAACGGTGGTCATTGTCTATACGAAGCGAAGCGTCTCCGCTACATTAAAGTTGTTATTCATTATTCTAATTCGACCGTATATTTTTCCTCTCAGAGGCTTATCATGGGAAATTTTTCTCAGAACAAATAAAATGCAAGATTATCGTGGTTTTCTCTTTGTGATTAAAGAACGGCCATCACTTCTTATATAAAGTAAATATACCACAAAACGTCTTCATCATTCCCGGTGTTACTGGATGTTGGTGGAGATAGTTCATTCTCCTCTGTCGCGGTCCTTTTAGTAATTTCTTTTTCATTATGGGTGTTAGTTTGTTCAATCAACTTGCACTTTTAAATGAAATAAAAGTGACTTCATTCTCTAAAATCTCTACCTTTATGTCCGGATGTTCCACTAAAGATATTTACATCCTTCACAAACTTTTTACTTCCTAATGGTGAAATTTACGCGCGAATGACTCTATCACTTGTTACCTTCGCGCCGTGATCTATAAGGTAAATATATTACAGCATTATCCATATTTCACCCCGGGGAAAAATATTGAAGTCGGATCAATGGATTCGACGTATTTCGGGAAGGAATCGGAGAAAAAACATTTAAATCCTACAAATAGGTCACAAAAGGACTCAATTGTGAAGTGAAGGCCTACGAAAGACTAAACGACCTTGTGTTTCGTGTCCCGAAATAGAAGAAACCCTTTGCTTCACGAGCCGCGAGCTTTTCGGCCGATCCGCCTTAGAATCCCATTCTACGACTATTATAGGTGGACTTTTTCAAAATAGAATAATAGGGTCGGAGAGGAAGATCAATGTCACAGCAGACATTTCCTCGGAGAAAGAAAAAGAAAAAGAGGGACAAATATCTTTTTCCCGAAGTCTTAATTGCTCAAAGCTAAAGAATTTAGAATGAGTCAAAATTGGCTAAGTATGGAGGACAGGTGGAGAGGAGCCAAGGAAAGAAGAGATGTCGGAATGATACTCTAACTCTTCTTAATAACTTGAATCCAAAGAAGGAAGCTCAAATGAAACGCCTACTCTAAGTCCAGGATGATTTTTGGTAAAAGTTTTGCTTGCCATTGAAAAGTCTTTCGTGTTTCCTGTTATATGTAGATCTGAGTGCGGAGTAATACTTGGAGGTGAATATTATTGAACATATGGTTTGTTAAATGCATAGATGGTTTCTTTTATTATATGTATTTCACATAACAAGCGATCTTGTTACTTGTGTTTTCTTCCCTCCACGTATGAAAATGTATTATCGTCAAAAAAGGTCAAAAGGAGAGAAAAATATGGACCTCAAAATAGGCTAAGTATAAAGGTATAGGTATTTGCCACGTGTCCAAGCCACGTTATCTCCTAGGGTAGATAAAATACTCAAACATTGTGTGCCCCTTTGTGACTACATGGCCCAAGGTATGAAAAGGTAAATAAGGTCTTCGTCATTGAAAGGTCTGAATGTGGAGATGGCTTCATTTGTCACTGTAGCATGCTCCTCATTAGGGGTTATTTTGTTCTTGCATTTTGAAATCAGGAGTTTTCTCATGAACTCTCTACCTCATGTAACTTAAAGAGATTTACGTCCTTGACAAAATTTTTACTTCCTAATGGTGAGATTTAACAGTGACTCTGTCACTTGTTACCTTCGTGTCTATAAAAAATAAACACCTGTGTACAAGCTTCAAAACCCCAGGCCTAGAATGAAGAGAGGGAGCTTTTATTATGGTTCTTTAGGACTGTAGCTTATGAAGCCTAACAAAATGCCACGTGTCCTTAAACTCAAAGAGTATGATAAGAGTGAATCAATATCCGTATGACGATTTAAAGAAATAAGTCAGAAACAAATAGAAATTGAAGCTTTTAGTAATGGTTTTGGGGTTATGGAAGCCACATGGTATCAAAAATATTTTTTTTTCCAGAATTTTAAATATATCTAGGCCACTTTTGGAGTGATATTCCAAATAGAAAATGTGTCACTAATTATAATTAATGATAGGGGGAATCTTGTATAGGATTTAATACACGAGTGCTAATTTGTATTGGAATCTCTCTTAGAGCTAGAACCGTATACTTTGTTTGAACAATTGGAAATATTTGACATATCTTTTGGTAGTGATAAGATCAAATATATTACAAATTTAACACACGTTGTGAAAGATACTCCCTAGGTGTTATGAGGTTATGATTTATTATAAGATCATTAAGTTATCTGGATAGGGTAGGCATGAGAAAATTTATGGATGTTCAAAATGATGCGTTTCCTTTTTGGGTCATTAATGTGGGATCAACTTGCCTCAATTTATATTATCGAAATTTGATAGTGCAAGTTTTCACGATTTAGATCCTATCATGCTTAGTTTATACCCAGAACCGATATTCACATAACAATTTTGCGTGCATGGACTTCGTGGTAAGGTGAAAAAAGATGAAGTTTAAAAGCTACATTTGTTATTTTACTTTGAAGAAAGATGAATTTATTACACTTCTCTCTCTTTATTCTCTCTGATTAATTCTATAATATACTTGTGTATTTTGGAAATATTGTAAAGGGTTGGACATTTATCTTAACATTTTTGAAAAGGCAAATAGTAGGACATGGATTTTCTTACCTCCCTTGCAATTTTGTAATTTGTTTTCTCTTTTAGATTTGTAATTATTTATCAATCTCAAAGCACTCCATAAAATTTTGGATGTGAAAGAGATTTGTGACACTTGATCTTTATTTTATATTTATTAAACAAGATTATATTAAATTACTATAAATATAGGTTGATTAAAATCAAGTAAGGAAAAAGGTTATTGTTATAGATAATTTGTGTACTATATATCATCATCAGTGGAAAGGGATGTAGTTACTAAGTACAATATGACTTGTAATTAAGTTGGAAAACTATAATTTAATTACTAATGTATGAATGTATGAAACACTTAGATAATATAAGGTTGTCATATTGATGTCTATAAGTAAATAGGTAGTTGTTTTAATTAAAACAACTAATACCTATTAATGCATCATGCAAATATATATAGAAATGAAATATATGTATATAAATACATTTCCTATTTGTCCCTATTATTTGACATTTAAAATGGATTAGATTAGGTTTAGGAATGAAGAATGCCTTAGTTACTTTGTTTACCTAGTTTTGATCACGAGTATGAACAAGAGATAATTATACATTTAAATATGAACCAACCTTTAACTAGGTCTTGAGTTTTCCTCCATTAAGTAAAGGGACAACTCCCAACACTCTTTAGGTCCTTAACTCAGGGTTATCATGAATCACAAGTCGAATGAATCTACCTAATTAAAAGAAGATTCGATGTTCCCTTTTAGTCTTGTGATTTTGCAAACTTGGTGGGATGTCTCGGCATAACCACTTTGTACAAGGATAGTCACTCCTACATATGTACCTGGTAATGACACATGTCATTACTTGGCTACTACATAGAAAATACTATGACAAGATATCACGTGAAGATCCCCAAATGTAACTATCTAAAACCATGGATTCAAGCAAATGATTGATACCAATTCAATATAGGATGATCAATTCGATTATTATCTATGATGACTTTGGGAAAGGAAATGACTTTTTGGATCTTACTTCAGTCATCGAAGTTGACTTATCAACACTTACCAAGTGAATAAATTACCTAATATGTATTGAAAGTTATTGATATAAATAAAATTATGATCTAGATGAATCAATATTGAGTGTATGGTGAAATACATATTCCATTTAGAATTATGTCGTCATGGAATTGATCATAATACATGACTCAAAAACTTAGTAACTTTTGGTACAAGTTGTTGATGTGTTTCATGATTTCACCTTGACTTAAAGATGTAAGATATCGATGTGTTATCAGGATACCCAAATATACACCTTAGATAATAATAATTGAATTCCTTGAATAAATAAGGGGATCAAAAGTATATTTACTATGCATATTTGATTAACTTGGATATGAGATATGGCTTTAAAACAACTCACACAATGAATATCATTTTTTATAGGATATTCCTTAAGATAATGTTGAAATTAATTAATTTAGAACAGTATTCTGTTAATGATATTTTGGGAAAGGATCTAATGATGATGTTAATACATATCGCCACGTGATAAATTTATTTTGGAATCTCTACATTAAGACTTACCTTTACTATACTTATGTTTGAACATTTTTGGAAATATTATACATTAAATTCTAATCCAAAACTCATGATACTAAATCATGATAAGTATTCCTATACCATGGATATTTATATGATAAAATCTAAAACTCATATCTCCATCTCATTATACTCGCTTGCTCTAAGGCTTGGAATAGACCTAGAATGACCTAAATCAACTATGTAACCTAAAATGCCCTTTATTAGAGTCATATATAACATACCTCATGGATCATGATTTACTTGAATTTTTAACTTAAGGTATCAAATCTAACTAAAGTACTTGCACATGAGAAAATGATTTAACATGGGATGTTCAAAAACCTGATGTGTGTTCCTTTTTGGTCCTTTACCATGTGATTTCACCTTTTGTAGTATTTATTTCATGAAATTAATAGATAGTGCAATTTTTTCATTGATGGAGATTTAGATCTTATCATGTTAGTTTGTATGAACACATATTAGACCTCATTTCATTTTTTTATGCTTCTGGACTTCCCTGACATCTATGAAAAAAGGATGAAGTTTAAAAGTTGCATTTGTTATTTTCATGAAAGAAATTAAAACATGATTGTGTGTGTTATTTTCCACATCATTAGAAAGTGATTTCTCAGGTGAGATCGTATGCAAAAGTCATTTAGGGTCATTATTATATTATCTATAATAGTTTTCATACATAGTCGAAAATATGCATCATAGGACATAAAATGTCTTAATGCAATTTGTAATTTTATTTTATCTCTATTGTACACCCCATTTGATCTATGAATAAGAGGTTATTTATGGATTCATTACTCCATAAATTATTTGTATGTGAATTTGAGATGCTTGTCCCGAAACTTGATATTTATTAGTTATATTTATGAAGTCATCCCTCCCGATTATATTTTAAATTTTCATGGTATCGTAGTAATCTTGTGGATCCGTGCACCTTCATTTATATGCGTGTTTTCTAGCTTCATTGTATTATGATATTATTTTAAGCGTATAATTTGTGTACTATATGTCATCATTGTGGAAAGGGATGTAGTTACTAAGTACATTATGACTTGTAATTAAGTTGGAAAATTATATTGTAATTACTAATGTATGAATGTATGACACACTTAGCATAATATAAGGTTGTCATATTGATCTTGACTATAAGTAATATAGGTAGTTGTTTTAATTAAAACAACTAATACCTATTAATGAACTTCATGAAAATATATATAGAAATGAAATATATGTATATAAATACATTTCCTATTGTGTATGGCTTATTTGATATTTAAATATGGATTGATGCCTTAACTTAGAACATGATCCGAATGAATCAATGCCTTAGTTACCAATGTGTTTACACTAATTATTGATTAGAGAATGAACAAGAATAATTACATTATCTGATTTAATTCAGTAACTTCCATTAATTAGGTCTTGATGTAATCCTCCAATTAAGTAAAGGACAACTTTTAACTCTCTTTAGGTCCTTAGATAAGGGTTATCATGGATTGACAAGTTTGGGATCTCGATTAATTAAATTAATTAAACTTGTTAAGATTGAAGTGTTCCCTTTTCAGCGGAACTCGGTGGGATGTCTCGGCAAAACCAAAGCATGTGGACTTGGCATTTTGGCGGTATAGTACCTCTTGAGGTAATGACATGCCATCCTTTCCTTTTTTTAATGTTTTAAGGTGTTTAAAAATTAAAAACATTCATGATTGTAATATTTCACATGAAGATCCCTAAATGTAACTATTGTAAAACCATAGATTCCATGTGTTTGATACCAATTCAACATAGTGTAATTTTTATGGATCAATATCGATATCATCTTATGATGACTATGGGAAAGGATGACACAAATCATTTTTTATCATGCTTACTTCCCTTATAAAGTCATCCTAAGATGACTTATCTTCGAACTTACTCATGGTTGTTGTCCCAAGTCCGAGTACTTAATACGCATCTTGAAAGTGATTGATGTAAATAAAATTAGTCCTAATCTAGATAACATTTTTCAGTGTATGGTGAAAGATATATTCCAAATGACGATTATGCCATCATGGAATTGAGCATGGAATACATGAATCAAAACTTTGGCCAAAGTAACACATGATGATTGATTGTCTCTCATTCTCTCTGATTTCACCTAGACTTAAAGATGTAAGATATTAGATGGGTTATCATTGTAATAGATACCCAAATATACACCTTAGAGAATTCCAAATGAATTCCTTGAATAAATAAGGGAATCATAAGTATACTTAGTATACATATTTGATTAACTTGGATATTACCGATCTCATATCAGTTTTAAACTCATACACTCACACACCCACCTCATTCCACTTCCTATTATGAGATTTCATCCTCTACCTTCATTGATGACTCATGTTGATCATCTTATTTATGTGAATTTAGAACTGCATGAACATTATGTTAAAAAAATTCCTCTAATTGAAGTCATTAATGATGATGTTACATAATATTCATCATCACGTATCTCAAATTCATTTTAAAATCTCCATACATTAAGACTTACCTTTACTATCTAGCATGTTTCTCATCACTTGCATCTTCCTAAGGACCTCAAATATGCATTATACCTCTAAATTCTGATCCAAAATCATAAAAACCTACTACATCATGTCAAAACAATGTTCCCATACTTGGATAGGACTGATCAAATCTAAAACTCATATCTCCATCTCATTTAGTGTGGGTGGCTCTTCTTTAGTCCAAGGTGGGAATAGGCCTAGAATGACCTTCTCGGGAACCTCAACAATGTAACCTCATGAAATGACCTTGATGACCTCATGCTCTTCTTCTCATGTAAACCTCTACCACACCCCATGGACCATGCTTTACTTCATGAAAACATGTAATTAACTTGGAATGACTCAAACCATGACTTAGCATACTGGGTACCATGCACGTGCCAGAGACATTTCTCAAAAACACCACCTCACATGACACTACGATCAAAGGGGGTGTTCATGTGTGTTACCACATCAAAAACCTATGGACACACATACCACACCATGAAAACCTTTTCCATCAATGGAATTGACATCAATGACATCATTAATACACAATGGCCAAAATGTAACTCCCCCTCTTTTTTCATTGATGGCAACCACCTGCAGAAACATTGATGGCAGATAGAGACCAACACACCTACTAGACCTCATTTCAATATTTTGATGCTTCTCTCCCCCTTTGACATCTATGAAAAAGGATACAATGAAAAAATTACATGGAAAAAGACAACACACAATGAAAACAATGCACAAAACAACTTACTTGACTTAAATAGCCCCCACGAGATTGTACTTACGCTTCTCTTTGACTCCTTAAAAACATATGAAGATTCTTTGGACCTGATATGAGCCTCAAAATGGATCCCCTTGAACATGTACTCTTGATTTTATACTTCATTCATGCACTACATTGCTTAATAGGTCTTGTTTCATGCTAAAAACTCAAGTTTTCCTCTAATGTTGTCATTTTCACATTTATGACCTAAATCCCTAAACCTCATTTTTAGTACCTTTTTGACTAATGTCATTAAGCTCTTTAAGAAAAAATATCTCATGAACCTCCTTCTCATTACTCCCCTAGGGATTATAGCACATCTCTCTTGTAGAAAAAAACACATTTTTGGATATTTACCTTGCATACTGCTGGCATGTGTATCCAACACTCCCCATGAGTTTCGTGACATGCACTAACTACCTCTTGTGGATCCTAACTCTGGTGATTGTAGTGGAGATTAACACATGTGGATTTTAGTCTAATAGAAATCATGGTCCAATAAATGGTATCAGAGAGACAAGTCTCAAATTCAAAACCAACTTGGGTAACACTTGGGGGTTGTTGGTACATGCGTCTAGTTCTTCTCGTGAGTTTTGTGAATGGACTAACGACCTCTCGTGGATCCTAACTCTTACATTGTATAGCAGAGATTAACCCTGTGAGTTTTGGTCTAATGTAAATTTTTTCCAACACATAATTTCCTTGGAGAGATGAAAAAATTTCAACATAGTCTTAAAGCCACGATTCAATATTTTAGATCTTCCTTGCATTCATATAACTCACTTTGGCTCATTACTAGCTTACCTTTCAACCTTTTCTCTTGCATTACTCAAATCTATGCTAATCACCTTCTTGAGTGAAAAAATTTCTCCCCACTATGATTGTATTATTTGACTTGTAACCACATATTTCCTCTCTCGATAGTCTTGATGCATTATTTTCATGTTTTCAACCCTCTTTACACGAGGTTAGACTGTTAGAGTAAAATCACTTAACAAGGTTTTCCTTTTCCATACTAGTTTTCATAATACCTTATACACCTAATCAAAACCCAAAGGGATTCCCCTACCTTAGAAGTCCTTTAAAAACATTAATACTATATGTTTTAGATCTTAGTCCATTGTAGACTGCATTCTTTGTAATAGTACCTTCATACATCAACAATTCTGCCTTACCTAACTATTGAAAACATAGAACATATGATCACAATCAGTAAAGTCTCCCCCTAAATTAGATATATTTTTGTAGGCCTATGGAAACATATTTCATTCACTATAGAACATCTTCATATTCCCCTACAACCTCTGCATCTTATCTTCATCACATATTTTGTCATTGTACTTCCACTCTCATGAGCATATGATATTGTATACTTAGATGGTGTCCCTTAATATACCAATTTTACCCATTTTAGCTACACAAGATCTTCCTTAATGCCTTATTAGAGCATTCAAAAACATAACACTACCTAGATATGGATAGAGATCCTCCACCTTTAAGTCCATCACTCATTATTCTAAATCTTTTCACAAATTGTCATGTTTGAACCTTGTCAATCCCATTTTTCATTTGATTAAACTTAGATTTACATTCAAAAATTACATAGACCTATCTCATCTCAATATGAGCCATAAGATTATGCCAAACATGTATTTTCCATCAATTTGATCCTTTAGAACCTATAGTGGATCTCTTCACAATTGATACGGGTTTAGTATTCTTCGTAGCATAATCAAGAACATTTGACAAACTATATGAACCTAGTCAACTTACAATGAACACCCAAAAGTTACAACATTGAAAAATGCACTTTTACAACTCGAGAGAACAATATTTAGATCTTCACCATTGAATTACTTGTAAACATCAAATTTTGAATCAAATTTTTGATGATATCTCTCTATGACCGAGGATACACTTGAGCTTGAGAAAGAGAATTCAAAAAATTCTTTAGAATTATTAATCAACAATAGAGTACATACACGAATCTGTTGGCATTTCTCATGTCTTTAAGGTCTTGGGTTCTCGGTGCACACTCATGTCACTTTGCTAACACATAAACTGAATTTCAACCACCCCAAAGACCTCATTTGTTATACAAAAATAATTGTAGCTTAATACTCCTTCTTGAGACCACAGAGAAATATTGTTAATACTTGAGCCAACTTTAAAACTTATTTGAATATATTCAAGAGCATTCACACTCCTAAAAACATTACAACATCAAACCATTATTGTAGTAAAAAAATCATGCACTTTAGACATTATTTAGTCCTTATCTCATACTAATATTCATATGGTTTTGAGTGAAGAAAGTGCTAATTAACCCATATCTTTTAGCCATTTTACTTTGATTTCTATCATCACCGTCGACCTTCAACATATACTTACCCAAGTCTATTTTTGTTGTTTAGCATCATTTTACCTTTACTAGGGCGTCCAACCCAATACTAGGGAACCCTGAGCCTTTCTACACTTTCCACCATTTTTGGACACTTTCGACCGTTTGAGAGTCTTATATTTTTAGTGGTCAAAATTTTTGGGGTTAATTATGAAATTGGAACAAGAGAACCATATAAATATAAAGTTATAAAACCATAATGAGGGACCAATCACTAAGCACTACTATTATCACCTAAGGTTTCATCCATCAAAGGGTCTATTTGCATCCATCTAGCTCCATAAAAAGCACAAGGCTGGTTCATTTTCATCACACTACATAGGAGGTAAGTTTATTCTATTCCATCATCCTTTCTATTACATTTTCTACACATAGTTATTGCTCACTTCTTTCACAAAGTGTGACTGGTACAAATAGCACCTTGGGCATGATTGCACACATAATCACATAGAAATACATCATGTTTGAGATGTAGTGTAGCACTCAATTAGTAAGGCCATCATTGTGGTAGTTGAGGATAGTCTGAACCCTTATATGCATATTTATTTTTTTAGGTTTTGATTCTTATCTTGGGGTTTTATAGGTCTTTTCTTCATCACCAATTACCAGTGACATACAACATAGTGTAGGGAGGTTAGTGCGATAGGAAACCATAAAAAAACCTCATAGGAATGTTACAAATCTTTTTAACAAACCAAAGTTCCCATATTACAAATTAGGGCGCCCATAGGTGCCCCTGTACTATCCAGGCATCCCGAGTCCACCCGGTCACCAAAATCTACACTTTTATGGACCTCGGCACAATCATTTCCTCCTCATATTTCTCTAGCCATCTTTGCGACACAGTCCAACAAGCTCATCAAATCAACTGAGTTCTTTCTAACTCTCTTTGCACTTTAGGGTTTTACATATCTACTTTCTTAGTTGCTTGGGTCACTTTCTATATTTATTTACTTGTTATTTACTATTGTTCCTAATTTAGATTAACTACCATTCTTCCACATTTTATTTAATCATTTTGGTGAATCTAACGTATCCAACCGTATCTTTTGATCATGTCTTCACCTTATCAAGTCATGACTCAATCGTCTTATCTTACTTTTCCACATACTAAGGTTTCAGCTATAATTACTACCACTGCTGATTTTATGTGTGTGTGTACTCAACATCCTCCTCACTTTGTTAGGCCTAGGGTTGACCCATATATTAATGTAGTTACTACTCATCATAATCTCCTTAATCCTCATATGGATCCACTTACTTCTATTCCTATACCCATTCCTTTTACAAATCCTCCTACTACTTCTAGGGTTATGGAACTATTCAACAACTTAAAAATACACTGCCAAGATTTCTCTTTACAAATTATTGCATAATGCACAAAATTGTCATAACACACTATAATCTTTCCTTTGTGTCATTCATATTGAAAGAGACAACTTTTCGGTGGCCTTTGCACATCTCATCCAGATCTCTTTGAAATTTTCCACATGCCATATCTTTCGCTGATGAAGATCTATCACATTTTGCTAAAAGAAATCCATGTGTGCCTTTGCTCATTACTACCATTGTTAGCACCACTTATATTAAATGATTACTTATTGATAATGGATCAGCCATAAAATTATGTGTTTATTCTCTTTTACAACAAATGGTATTAGTGATACTCTCATTTCTAGAAATTCTACTATCATCCGAGGTTATGACTCCACCACTCGTACATGCTTAGGAACTATTTCATTCCACATTAGAGTTGGGCCTAAGATTGTTCTAACTGATTTCTATGTTATAGATTCCTCGTTTCAATTCAATATCTTGTTAGGTAGACCTTGGATTCATGCAATGCAAGCAGTTCCATCTACTATTCACCAATGTGTCAAATTTTTGCATGATGGCTATGAACATACTATCACTTGTAGATCCAAAACCATTCAAATATTATTGCATAGAACCTATTAATGTTATACCTATCCCACCTCCACAACGTATCCCATATAGTAGTCTCAACACATATGACATTGGTCAGTCTAGTGCTTCGCTACCTTCTTCTGCTACTACGCATACTCCAATTGTTTCTACTCATACTATAACAATCATCTCACCCACCATACCCACTCCAATGACCACTTCTTCTTCATCTATTAAGGAACATTAAATTCCTTCCCCTAGTATAACTCCTAACAATGTACTAAAAATCAATACAACATGATGATGCTCACACAAATGATTCTAAGGACTCTGATGACAAAATTGACGCTATCGAACTCACTAATGAAGCATTAGGACAACTTAACTTTACTCCTATAGAGGTAGATGACTCTTATTTTGAAGAAACCTTTGTGGCCAATGGCCCAGGTGAATATAAATTCAAGACCCCTCCCTCTACTAATTCTATGGTACTATATCAGGGGTCTATAAATAGTGTAGATGTTATTTCATCTTCTCCTCCATGGGTTGCAACTCCACTGCCTCCTTTTACATGCACATTATTTATCAATAGGTCCTTTTGGTAGCACATCCTAATTGAATCTACTTGCTTAGATACTATTTTACATGTGATGGTTTGGTTAGGTTTGGCATGAAACTTAATGACATCTTACCACCTCTTCATTTACCACATCTTTATCATGGATATTTTCACATTACGACCGCTTATGGCCTAGGTTTATTTCATTTGATAGTCTTTGTTACGCATACCCCTCGTGATTCTCCACTCACACTTGGATAATCCTGGCTTGACTATATTGGTTGTATGATAGACGATATCCATTCTTTTCTTACATTTCGTATGCCTTTTGTAAATATCTCTATTCCTAACAACTCTTCTCCCACTTACACTATGAATATATCTCTTTGGCATGCTCATGGTTGTCCACCGATATCCTTTACTAATTAGGAATATGCAATTAATGTGTACATACTACACTGGAATGGGTCCTTATACGACCTTGCTCACTCTATAGGTCATCATGTTTTTATGTTGCTCTAGTAGGTCTCGACCACGCTAACAATGATCTCCTTGATAGCGGAACATAGTAACCTTATCTTCCATACCCTTGGGGGAATATGATCTAACACATCCCCCATCCTCATATTCGCATAGGTTTATCTCTCATCTTTACATTATCATACATTCATATCCTCGCATAGGAATATTCATCACACATTTTAGCATCATTATTACCTAATGGAACACTCTTTTGCTTCATCTCACACTTGATTATTGAGGGATTACTAGACATGAACCCCATACACTACACAATAACCATTACTCATTGTTTCTTCACATGTCTAACGTCATATGTCTTACATCTTACATCATACACTCTACATTTAGTCTACATTTGTGTATCTACACATATTACATCATACTAATCATCATTATACATGTGTCACACTCCTATTGCTTCTCTACAATTCTATCATCATATACTACTCATACATACATACTAGTCTATCTACATGTATTACATTACATATTATTCATCATGCATTACACATCACGCTTACATAACATATGGTCAACTATTATCATCATGCATACGATATCGTATTCTATTCTACACTCACTACCATATGACACACTTTAATTCCTCGGTCCATACTCAACTACCAAGGCTTTACAAGTCAAATGGATCTATCATACACAACGTTCATCATCGACCTTTTACTATGTGACATTACTAGGTTAGTGACATATGTTATAAAGCTATGTTGGTACCCACATTTGTTCTCATTTTCAAGCCAAGCAGCAACACAGATTCAATAGGGAGCTTAGAGGTAGATAGATCATAAATGTATGTCATTTTGTAGCCGGGAGAAATCTACTGTCCCTTTGTTAATTCGTTGTGGAGAGATGGATAGCACCTCAAAAGGATATGATCTTATACTAACTATTTTAGGTTGTGCCTTTTAACCAAGGTAAGAGAATCTATTATGCACCTCTATCATTTGAAAGGAGATACAAGCACCTTTCTTTTGCATAAATTTTGTAAAGAAGACCTTGGGGAAAATATGATCAACACACCAGATCTAACTCTCACGAGTTTTCACTTCCAGATCATGGAGATATCTTCACAACAAGGAAAAGGTTACTAAAGACATTTAAGACCCTGATCTGCTCTGCATACTTTAGTAAAAGGATTTTGGTCTTGGGTGGGTATAAAGAGAAAAATAGGGGTAGTATGGGTAGGATTGGTTATTGTTAAATGAATTTTGGTGGGAGGGGAGATAGGATGGACTTGACTCACTAGATCCTTGAGAGCTTATGCAAAATGGAAAGATTCAATCAACAAAATGCCACAAAAAGTTAAATTGTTTCCTCAACTAGAATATGTGCTTCAATGGAGGCCCAGGAGCGGTGCTTTTTCACACAACTTTGTGGGATTATTTCACGAAAATTCAAGTTAGAGAACCCAATAAATAACCAAGATTTAAACCAAGTCACGCTTGAGGTACACCCAGAGGCTTACAAAGAATCTCTATCAACAAAATGAAAGAAGAGTGATTTTAAACCGTTTATCTCACTCCCAAATGAAGGATCTTCTAGGAAATGAAATTGCAGATGCCACTAAACTATGATAAGGATTTGAGACTGTGTGATTGGATGGGATTTTGATACAAGATTGTAAATGAAAAAAGAAAATCTACTTGCATGCATTTAGAGATGAAATGATTACACTTTACTCAAGATTAACACAAAATAACTCAAATTTGATCAAATTTATCAACAAGGGAGAGTTTCTAGAACAATCTCAAATCTTGTCAATGGTTGTACACTTACAACCACCTTTACATGATCAAATTTGATACAAAGAGAGATATACAGGATTCTTTAGACGGCTTCTCAAAATGGATGGGCTCTGTCAAGCTTTTTCTGTTGGAGAAAATCAGTCCTAATCTTTCCAAAAACTCCCAACCATTTGCATGAAAAATTCATGCCATTTATAAAATTTCCAATAGAACCCCTTCCTCCTAAAAGACAAAAACTTTAAATGCACTAGTGCTTGCCATGATTCTTTTGTGATTCATAGAATTAGATATGCAAAAGTCTCCAGTGCTCGGGGGAAAATATCTTTGGATTCTTCCCGCATTCAACTCCTTTCTCGGGAAAAACATGCCCCCATCCATTCGCCAACCACTTCCACCCCATATCAATAAAATCTAGTCCCTTGTGTGCTCAAGAGAAGAAAAATGAAAACCAGATCGGTCCGAGAGTCAAACTACTTTAATGGAAAAGACGCCTCCATATCTCTCCCACCAAAACTCTATATATCAAAATTAATTTGCTCCTCTTGTTTGGCGTGTGAAAATAACAATAAATCATGAAGACTCGCACTCCCAGGAGTTTTATAGAAAAATGGGGTAAAATCATATTTGGACATTCGGTAGCCATTGATATTTGATTTTGAATGTGGGTCGTCCACGTGGAAGATGGAAAAACAGGCTCGGGGGCTTCCTTTGACCTTTTTTGAACCTTTTGAAAAAATGGAAAATTTTCCCATTTTGCTCCACACCTCTACTAAAAATGGGCTTGATACGTGTCTGAGGTGGGTCCTAAAGGAACGTGGAAAATATTTTCCATTTGACTCTCTTTTGGAAAAAGGAAAATTTTCATGTTTCCCCACAGCTCCGCCCTTGAGAAATACTTTTGACATGTGTCCCAATGTGGGTCCCAAAGAGAAAATATGCTTTCCCTTTTACTTTTAACTCTTTTTTCTCAAAAGGAATTTTCTAATTTTCCTCCGAGTCCGCACCTCTGCCATTGACCGTGCAAAACATTGACTATTTCCCATCAAGCTCAGTGGGATATTTTTTACTATTTTAACCTTTATGAAGCAAAGAGGTGAAAAGTTTGAATTGCCTCTAATGGTCCACCTCTCACCCGACCCCTATGACTTTTCAAATTTCCACGTGTCACCACGACGCTCCTTGATATGGTCCCAAAATTTTGATACTTTGAATGAGCTTGGACTTGCTACATGTCTTGCTCCATCGAGGCTCGAAGCTCAATGGAAGTTCCAGTGGAATGTGCCATGTGTCATTCTCGAGGCAATCTCCTTTTAGCCCTATTTAAAAGTCTAAGTAAAATACAAAGTGAGCGGAGGCCTCCACATGTCCACCTAGCGCTTCTTTAGAATGAAACTCAAGGGCAAGCCCTCAACATGCACAATTCCTCTGCATAAAATGTCTCTACGGTGTAACTTCACGTGATGGCACAAAAGTAGATCTTTAAAGCGTCAGACCCTAAATGAGTGCAAACCTCACCCATGTGTCTTACTCCACCAAACCTCCCAACTTCAAAGCACAAAAGTAAAAATTTGTCTAAGTCCAAGCCTAGCAATGGAAGCTTTGTTGATCATCACCAATCCGATCACCAACTATGATAATTCTTTACATCGGGAACTCCTCGTGATATGATTATTTACTAATGCACAACTTTTAGTTTGGTGGATGTAATGGAAACAAACAACAACATAACACAAGAATACCATAGACTATGATAAGAAGGAATGATGATAAATCTGAAATATCAGTGTAAATTATAATATCAACATGAAATTGTTACAATCTCACCCATGAGGTACTTCAAGTGTTATTGACTTCACTTGCCTTCCAACAATAACTATGGGAGAAACTTCACAATTACACCTCTTAATGGCTTCTTTAACACACCTTCAAAATGATGGCTTCCTTTACACACTTACTCATACAATATTTCTCACTACTTCCTTCTATGCTAAATGAGGGGGTGGCCTCTCTATTTATAGAACTTCCAGGCTTATCCATCTTATCTCTAAGATAGGATAAGAAATCCACTCTGACGAATCATATTCCATACCTTAACTCTTATCTGTACATGTAAGCTTATCTTTTAAGATAAGATAAACCTTATCATTTCACATGGGTTCCACATTTTTAGACTTTTTACAAATAAAATACACAAAATATTTATGACCTCACTCCTTGTCCTTATTACCAATATAATATTTCTAATTCCTAATCATGTAGACCCTACTTCTCTACTTACCCAAACTTTGACATTTTAACATTACCGGACCACTTACGACAAATATTTACTTTTTACCACAACATTCCTATTGTACTTTTGACTATTACCGTACTATACATTATTGGCGGCATCGTACTGGAAACACCATTATCTTCTATCGATGCTACTACTAATTATACTTAACAACATCCTATTCCTAATACATACATTAATGAAATAGAAATTACGGAGGAAAATTTTAGTGTCGACATCTTCCCCCTTCCTAGCTTCTACTTCGTCCTCGAGTAGACTATTCTGGTGCTTGGAAAATCTTTAACTTGTCGTGGTTGACCCATTTCGTAATGGGAGTGCCATCCAATTCCTCCAGTCGGTATGTACCATTTTCATGCACAACTGCTATTTTGTAGGGCCCCATCCATTTTGGAAGAAATTTTCTCTGTCTTCTTTTTTTGTATCTGGAATCATATACTAGAACCAAGTCATTCACATGAAATGGAGACCAACGGATCTTTTGATCAAAGTATTCCTTCTGCTTCATTTTCTTCTTATAGCTTGTATCCTTTTCTATTTCCCTCATTTCCTCTAGCAAATGAAGATGTACCAACCTTTCTTTTACTGAATCACTTTCATCCATCCTTTCATTTTTCATAACTCTCACAGTGGGAATATCAAACTCAATAGGAAGAACTGGATCAATGCCATAAGCCAACTGAAAATGGGGAGTATCTTGTTGTTGACTTTGATGTTGCCCTATATGCCCACAATGTTGCATGAATCCTTTTATCCCACTTATGTACCTGCAAGGCTGCATCTTTTGCTAGAATTTGACACAACACAAAATTTGTTCGTTCCACCTGTCCATTTGTGCTTGGCTTGTATGTTGTTGCCTTCCATGTTTAATAGAAAACTTATTGACTAGGGCTTCTACCACCTCATTAATGAAGTGGCTTCCTTGATCTATTACAATTTCTAATGGACAACCAAATCTGGTGATAATGCGTTCATATATGAACCTTGCCACTTCATCCATGGAAGTTGTTTTCAATGGCCTAGCTTCAACCCACTTGGTTAAATAATCTGTGGCAACTACAATATACTTATTTTGGCGTGGGTAGTTGGAAGTGGACCTACAATGTCTATTCCCACTTTTCAAAGGGACCAAGTGGAAGAATAGGGCATAATGGAGCTGATGAAGTCTTACGGTTACCATGTGTTTGAAAAATATCACATGTCTTACAATAATTATAACAATCTCTAAAAAGAGGGGCCAGGTGATAACTCCGCATCCAAGATCCTTCTTGCTATAAGTTGTCTAGAGAAGTGTCCTCCACATGTACCATTGTGGAATTCTTCTATCAGCTCCTTCCTTGATCACATCCAACTTGCCCTCTTGTACTATCCATCAGGTCCTATTCGAAATAATACTCCATGCAAAATAGAATATGGACGACTCGCTTGAGTAATCTTCCTCTTAGTCTTTGCATTGGCACCATCAGAAACTTGAATTCATTCAGATAATTCCAAATATCTATGTATTCACTAGGGATTGTGTCAAGGGATAACAATGTTGCATCTGGGAAATCATCATCATCACAAGATGAACCTAAACCATCATAGGCTCGAGAGAGTGCATCTGCATTGACATGCTTCTTTCCTGGCCTATCTATAATATCAAATTCAAATTCTTGTAGCAAAATTATCCATCTTGCTATCCTCCCTGATGGGTTAGGCTTATTTACAATATATTTTAGAGCCTGATGATCTGTTACAACTATAAATTTTTGCCCTAGCAAGTAATTTCTAAACTTCTTTACAGCAAAAATGATAGCTAGAGCCTCTTTTTCGCTTATATTAATTTACCTCAAAGACTACCTCATTTGTTTGCTCCCAAAGTAAATTGGATGTTCATTCCCATTTTCATCCTTTTGGCTCAAAGTACTTCCTAGTGCTGCATCTGAGGCATCAGTGTACACAATGAATGGCTTGCTCCAATCTAGATTCTTTAAAATAGGTGAAGACACCAAGGCTTCCTTTCAGTTGTTTAAAAGCTTCATGCGCCTTATTTCCTAGTTCATAAGTAACATCCTTCTTCAAGAACTGGGTTAGTGGCTGTGTAATCTTTGAGAAATTCTTGATGAACCTTCTATAGTAACCCACATGGCCTAAAAATGATCTCAACTTACTTCTATTCATAGGAAATGGTAACTCTTTGATTTTTGAAACTTTATCGATCAATACTAATACCATCTCTGATACAACATGCCCTAACAAAACACCTTTAGAACATCCAAAGACACACTTTGTAGGGTTTAGTGAGGCTTGTGCTTCATCTAACCTTTGAAATGTTGTCTCCATCTAGTGTAGGTGGTCCATCTTGCTCCCATAGATGCAAAAATCATCCAAAAATACTCTGATGAAGTTCCCAATGTAGGGTTCAAACACCCTATTCATCAAACGCTGGAATGTTTGCGAGCATTACACAACCCAAAAGGCATAACTCTATAAGCAAACATTCCCCAAGGAGTGGTGAACGTGGTCTTCAGCTGATCTTTCTCTGCTATACGAACTTGGTTGTATCCGCTATATCCATCAACAAAACTATAGCACTCTTGGCCAGCTACTTCATCCAAGATCTGATCTGAGAATGGAAGAGGGTAATGATCCTTCTTTGTTGCCTTATTGAGCTTCCTATAATCAACACAAATGCGTAGCTTCCCATTATTTTTTATTGAGATCACAATGGGAGAAACCCATTCTGAATTCTCCACAGCAAATATGAATCTTGCATCAAGCAACTTATCTATTTCTTCTTTTACTATCTTGAAAAATTAGGATTCATTCTATATGGCATTTACTTTATGGGCTTAGCACCATCTACTAGCTCAATAGAATGTTTCTACCCAACTTACTTGATGAGTTCCTTGTAATCAAAAGTGAATATGTGTATGTACCTTCAAAAGAGCTAGAGGTAGGATTCCTTCTCACTCTCCATCACAACATCACCAATCTTTATTTGTTGGAGACGATCATCAATTTCTTCTTCAGATAATTTTATGGGTCATGAGTCGGTGTGACTGGAAGGATATCCATGACTGAAACATCAACCTCACTTTCTTCATCTTCAGTGTCCACTTCACTAGTACTAGAGTAATCAGAGGATGTCCAATCATCAGTTTCATCACTTGAATCCACAGGTTCTACCTTATGATGCCGAGGATCACGTTTATCTTCACCCTCTCTCTACCACGTCCAAGTGTCATGAAGCCTTCATTCCAGTAGTTTCTTGCATGAACTCTCCTTAGCCATGGTCTTCCCAACAACATTGGGTACGCAACAATACCATTTTTCATCACCTGAAAGTCTACCACACATACAACACCCATAACAGATATTGCCACATTTGAAACTACACCTTCTGGTTTAGTTTTTCCTTATTTAATGACCTTAACATAAGTGTTGAGGGGCGATCAATTTTTAAACCCAACATATTCATTACAGACTCGGTCATTACATTAACTGCAGCACCTCCATCAACTAAGACATCATGAATTGAAATACCATTACATAATACCTCAGCTTGTGGAGCATAGGGATCTGCCTCCTCCAAAACAGGGACCTCAACCTCCTTCCTTCGTCGAGCATTGAGTCCACTTCGCAGCTCCCGCCTCTTCTCAGAAGACATAGCCAAGAGTTGACCATATGTAATATTTGCAAGCCTTTTGGATAGATCTTCTAAGATGGAGTATGGTCCTTGTCCTTGTGAAATCAGAAAATCCTGCACACCCAACTTTCTTCTCCTATGTTTCTTACTAGTTTCTCCTTTCATCTTCTTAGGATCATTTCCATCTTGATTATCTTTTTTTTTTTTTTTTTGTTACAAACACATCTACTTCATTATTTATGCTCTTATCTACTACATCAAAAGAATTCACAGGTGCTTTTCCTTTATCATTATCTCTTGTACCAGATGTAGAAGCTCTATCTAGACAATTATACTTATAATGACCCTTTTTATAACAACCATAACATACAACTTCAGAAATATTTCTTTTTGACCTCTATCTCCTCCTTGAGAACTAAATTCCTTTCCTTGAAGAAGATTAATAGTTAACTGGACCCATCTTCCTGAGTAGATCTTCATACTCAGTAGATGTACTAGGAGAAAGATTTGTGCTCACCGAGAGTGGTTATGGATTCTGACCAAAGGTGCTGGTGTAGGCTCTACTTTAGCAACAATTTCTTTGGGCTCCTCTTCCATGCTTTCTTCTTACCTTCTTGCAATCTCCTTTGCTTGTTCAATGGTAGCTGGGTGGTCATACTTCACTCGTTGTCTGATCTTTGGCTTCATCCCAAGAATGAAGTGCTTACAGAGGAGATTATCCACGCCATTCATCAACCCATCCGCTAATCCTTCCTTCCGGATCTGGGCATCGAGCTTCCTCCTTAGCTCTAGAACACGAGCATGATAATCCCTTATCTTCTCCTTCTCTCCTTGGGATAGCTTTGTGATCTCGATCATGAGATCTGCATATTTTTTTGTTCACCAAATTCTTCAAGAAAACTTTCAGTTAATAAATCCCATGAATTTTTCACATTATCACCTAGTGTTTCAAACCACCTAAGTGTTGAACCATCCAAAAAGGTAGGAAAAAATTCAGTCCATTGTTCCCTTCTTATAAGGCCATTACAAATACAAGATCGTTTAAACTCTTGAATGAAAGAGGAAGCATCTTCATTAGATTGAGCTGAAAAATAGGAATCTTCCCCATTTTCAAAAGTAACCATAGTGAAATACCAACCCACAAGTACAATCAACAAGACTTATGTGCACAAATAATTGGAATCACTATACAAAGTGATAATTTCTAGAAAATAGAAATGACCACGGTAAACTATGGTAAAACTTGACTTATCATGGTAAAAATGACTTTACTGGTAAACACTATTCACGGTAAAAGTGAATTACTATGTAAATACTATTCACGGTAAAAAGTGACTTTACTACAGGTAAATACTATTCATGGTAAAAAGTGACTTTACCATGGTAACTACTATGCACAATAAAAACAAGGTTACCCTCCAAATGATTTTTGACTAAGTGGGAATATCTCTCCAGAAAATCCACCAACGAGGAATGGTCCTGGCAACGGAACCAAAATGTCATCACCAATCCGGCACTATGATAATTCTTCACCGGAACTCCTCATGCTATGATTATTTACTAATGCACAACTTTAGTTTGGTGGATGTAATCTGGAAACACAACAACAAACATAACACAAGAATACCATAGACTATGATAAGAAGGAATGATGATAAATCTAAAATATCAAAGTAAATTATAATATTAACATGAAATTGTTACAATCTCACCCATGAGGTACTTCAAGTGTTATTGACTTCACTTGCCTTCCACCAATACTATGGGAGAAACTTCACAATTACACCTCTTAATGGCTTCTTTAACACACCTTCAAAATGATGGCTTCCTTTACACACTTACTCATACAATATTTCTCACTACTTCCTTCTATGCTAAATGAGGGGGGTGGCCTCTCTATTTATAGAACTTCCAGGCTTATCCATCTTATCTCTAAGATAGGATAAGAAATCCACTCTGACGAATCATATTCCATACCTTAACTCTTATCTGTACATGTAAGCTTATCTTTTAAGATAAGATAAACCTTATCATTTCACATGGGTTCCACATTTTTAGACTTTTTACAAATAAAATACACAAAATATTTATGACCTCACTCCTTGTCCTTATTACCAATATAATATTTCTAATTCCTAATCATGTAGACCCTACTTCTCTACTTACCCAAACTTTGACATTTTAACATTACCGGACCACTTACAACAAATATTTACTTTTTACCACAACATTCCTATTGTACTTTGACTATTACCGTACTATACATTATTGGTGGCATCATACCGGCATGCACCGTTATCTTCTATCGACGCTACTACTAATTATACTTAACAACATCCTATTCCTAATACATATATTAATGAAATAGAAATTATGGAGGAAAATTTTAGTGTCGATAGCTTCCACATGTCCTCTAGCGCTACTCAAAGGAAAAACCCAAAAGTAGATCTTGAAATAACCACTTTCCTCCACATGTCCTGGACTTCCCAAAAACCTTTGAAATTTGTCTAAGTAAGGGAAACCTAGCGGAAGCCTCCTTGTGTCTCTTTCAAAACCCTCCACATGTCCTTCAATGCTACTTCAAAGCCAAACCAAAAAAGAAATTCTCAAACGAGCGTTGTTCCTCCATATGGAATTTTTTTTTTTAAAATGAGGCTTTTCATGGAATTTCTGAAGTATTAAGTTGATCTGCATCCAACCAAGAGGTGCCACATTTCCCTGTCGACTGAATGATGTAAATTTGATTGGGAGAAATGCCCGTCAAATTGTAAAACACAAAGAAACATCCATTCGAGCCAGAAATGAGGTTTTCTTCAAGGACAGAAATTTAGACTATTGCAAGGCTCAAACACAACCCTTAGGGACACATCAACTCATTTCTCTTTGAGTATTTAGGGCAAAAATGGCACAAAGACAATAGATCTTATCTGTGGAAAATGGAGAAAATGGGAAAATGCAAGTTCTGAAGGAATACAGAGCATGGAGACTCAAAATACGAGACTTTTTAGAGGAATAAAGACCCATGAGATAAATACTGGTAATAAGACATGATCTTCGACCAGGAGCAGATTAAAATGGTAAGGATATCAATGGAAGACAATACGAGGGAAGTATAAAATGATAGAGGCCATGAATGAATAATTTTTCAAGGGCAAAAATGGGGTGAGACAATTTTGAGCACCAACATTGGCTCGACTTGGGATGGGCACTCCTATGAGTGCCACAAGAAAAAAGTAGACCAAGTGCCAAAATATCCATTGGGTAGTGGAGTCATCTTTTAGAGTAGAGAAACAGAGCCATCTCTAAAAAAAACAAAGAAGAAACAGCAAAAATAGGTCACCATGGACCATAACGAACCAAAACACAAAACAGGAAACTTAAACAACAAACTATACACTATCAAATAGGTGTTTACCTTGATTCAAAGGAATCAATCCAAGAAATGCTTCATATGCCTACCATGAATAGGTAGCTCAAGAAATTTTCCATCTAAGTCCTTCAAGAAGAAGGTGTGTTCACTAATTCTCGATGTCAATGGAGTAAGGGCCCATCCACAATGAATCAAACTTTCCATGTTTGCCCTTATCCTCATGCCTATTATCCCATACTAGCACAAGATATCCAATATTGAAGGCTCTAGGAGTGACCTTCTTGTCAAATAGTTTCTTTAGCTTTTCTCTAACCTTATATGCCTCTAATAAGATGCCATCCTCTCTTCATCGAGCTCAACAATCTGGTTGATGTGGGCATCATGAGGACTCAATTCTTGATCTTCCAGTTGTTGAATGAACTGATATGAAGATAATTTCATATTTAGGGGCAACAGGGCCTAAGTCCCATATACCAACTCAAATGGACTCTTTCTAGTGGCTCTTTTGACAATGATCCTATCAACCTAGACATCAAACTTTAGTTGTTCACCCATTTTCTCTTGTTCAAATCCAAGGTTCTTCTGATAATCTTTAGCAAATTCTTATTGTTAGACTCAGCTTGTCCATTTCCTTTGGGATTATAATTAGAGGCATATGTCAAATTGATCCCATATCCTTTACACATTTCCACTAGAGGTCTAGCCCTAAAACTCATGGCATTATCAGCTATGATTTTGACTGTACTCCAAACCTACAAATAATATTGTTTAGCACAAAATCCATGACAACTTGGTGTGTAGCCTTCTTGGTGGGGATTTCTTCCACCCACTTGGTAAAGTAATCAGTGGCTATAAGAATCCACTTATGGCCAGCACTTGAAGGGTCTAAAATCTCACCAATGAAGTCCATTCCCCATTTCTTAAATGGGGCTTCAATTGATATAGACTACAAAGGTAAGGAGCCTTCAGCCTTGACCTTCCAGAGAAACATGCTGGCAACTCTCACATCTTCTGACCAACATGGTTGCATCCTTGAAAATAGTTGGCCACCAATAACTAGCCCTTAGGATCTTATGTGATGTGACTCTTACAGAAAAATTCCCCCCACAAACTCCTCCATGGAGATCAGCAATTATTTTGGGGCTTCATCTTCAGTGATGCATCTTAAGAGGACTCCCTCTGGGTTCTTCCATGCCAACCCAAAATCAATAATGACATATTTCTAGGAAGCCAACTTAAGAGCTATTTTCTAGTTCTTATTAAAATGCTCAGGGTAGTTTAAGTGTCTCGAGATAGAACATCACATCCTTACCACTCAAAATTCATCAATCTTTAAAAATAGCTACCCTTTCTTCCTCAATCTCATTTACCTTAATGGTCTACAAGTTTCTCTCATCATGAACTTAGCTAACCCCAAACCTCTCACCAACTTTGTGGTTTAGATGTCCATATCATACTCTTACAATTTGTTTACCCATCTACATCTTTTACTTGAGACTTCCATCTCTCGATAGGATGTCTTTTACCATGGTATGGGGAACATAAAAACAACTTTTGAACTTAAATATAAGGCTTGAAAACCTTTGTTGTTTTGACCAAGGAAAATGCCTACTTTTCCATGATGGTGTATTTCAGTTCTACTCCTTGCAAAGCCTTACTGAAAAAGGTAATGGCCTCTCATCCCCTTCATCATCCTTCTATAGTAGGACAAAAGCAATAGTGTTTTCTGAAGCAAAGGAAAACATCTAGAAAGGTTTCTTATAATTTGGGGCTGCCAAAATAGGGGCATGCTTCAATGCCTCTTTGATTCCATTGAAAGCTTGGATGGCAGCCTCTTCCCATTTGATGATTTGATCCTTCTTTAACATGGAAGTGATTGGGATAGTCAACTCAGCAAATTTTGATATAAACCTTCTAATGAAGTTTATCTACCCAAAGAAGGACTAAATTCCTTTTTTGGTTCTTGGAATCGGGACTTTTCTGATGGCCTCCACTCTTTCTGGATCAATCATCACTCCTTCCTTTGACACAATGTGACCGAGAAATTTTTCTTTACACTCCAAAATGGCATTTCTTTGGATTGAGTGAGATGCCATACTCCCTACATCTGATCAGCATCTTCTCTAAGTGCATAAAATGGTCACTTCTCCTTCTTGAAAACATTGTTACATCATCTTGATAAACAACAATAAATTCATTGATGTAACCAAAAACAAACATCCATTAATCTCTATGAAAAGTGGCTCTAACATTCATCAAACCAAAGGGCATCCTAACATATACATATGTTCCCCATGAAGTAGTGAAGGTTGTCTTGATCCTTTCTAATTCTTTCACCATGACTTGATTATAACCAGAGAAGCCATCTAAAGTAGAAAGCAACTTAGAACTAGTCACTAACTGCAGCATGTGCTCCATGTTAGGTAAAGGATAGTTGTCCTTCATTGAGGCCTTTCTTAGATTCCTAAAGTCCACACATAACCTGATGTCACCATTATTCTTTCTTACTGGCACTAGGTTGGAAACCCAATAAGAATACCTTGTGGGATGGATAATTCCTCCATCCCTTAGCTTCTTCAACTCCTCTTGCATTTTGAGAGATAACAGAGGATTAATTGGCCTCTGCTTCTGCCTAAAGGGTTTTGCACTGGGCTCCAAGGGAATCTCATGCTAGAACATGTCTTCTCTGTATGCTTTGAGCTCAGAATAGGTCCAAGCCATGTAATCTTGGTATTTCTTTAACAATTAGATGTATGATTGCTTTTCATCTTCTTTGAGACTACTTTACCCAACCAAATCTTCCTTGGTTTCTCCTTCATGCACCAAGGTCATGTTCCTCAACATCCTTGAGGCTGCCATATGCCTATTGATAATACAATCATCATTATCAAAATTTAATTCAAGAGCAACCAGCCCTCTAGGGAAGGTGTTGGTCTTTAGCTAGATGATGCCTTTGCCAAATAATATTTCCTTCCCCTCTATTATACAGACCATTGGCTCCCAATTAATGTTTTGATCAGCAAACTCTCCATCATTTTGTAGGAACCTTCTGACCTGAGCCTCATCATCAGAACTTGCTAATGTTTTATGTTGTCGGGGATAGAGGGTCTTGTCACTACCTCCACCTCATATTCATAATAAGGGGATGTTGTAGGAACTATCAAACAAGACCCCAACATTGCAAGCTTTTCTACCAAGTCATATAACCTCCTATCATGATGCACAATGTTGAAGGAGTCAAACATCTCAATGAAGTCCCAAACTACATGCTTGTACTATTTCAGTCGCTGATTCTTTGTGGCATATAGTTTTTTGAATTTCTTGACAACTAACTCTGAGTCTCCTTTGACAATGATGTCCTTGACACCATACTTCCAAGCAATTATTAAACCTAACAACAATGCCTCATACTTAACAATATTGTTAGTACACTCAAAGTTAAGCTTAAAGGAAAAAACAAACCTTTCCTGGCTTGGAGAAATTAGGACAGCACCGACACCATTTCCAAATTTGGAGCAAGCTCCATCAAACAATAAAGTCCAAGGAGAGCCTTCTTGCTCAAGAAACTTAGACTCCTCAATCTTGTGCTCTTTTCCTCAGGAAAACCTACAAAAATTTTAGCATCAACATTTGTAGACAATACTTCATAGGATGCATTGTTGAGATCCTCAATGAGGTGCAACATGTTCTTCTCCCATATAACCTAACAATGCTGCCTTCAATGGGATGGTGGCATAAGACATGTCCATTTGAACTACTACCAACACTTGCAACCCATTTTATTGAAAATATCATACCCCACTTGGCTAGGCAATCAACTATGACAACATCAAGTTTTAAATTTTTATCTGGGTGGGCTGCAAGTTACACCACCAAACCCTTCCCACATCCCACTAATAGAACCTCTCTAGAGTCCATGGCGGTGCACTTCCCATATTTTGTTACCTTAATATTCAGCTCATTCATGACCTCCAAAGGCATGACCATGATGCCCCTGAGTCAAACATGCGGTTGTGGAGTAGCCTATCCTTGATGATAAAAGTAGTGGAGAATGGATCCACATTTAGATGAGAGTCTACCACGAGATGTCCCCAAATAAACCTCAAGTGGTTCAACTGGCTCTTCTTATGCTGATGGTGTCTCAGACTCTTCAATGGCTAGAGGATTCTCCACAATGTTCACATTTCTCCCCAAGGCAGTCCTCTCTTCACTCAATCCCAAGTATTCAAATGCTCTCCTTTTGTGCTCAGGGATCCTAAGCAACTCAAAATTGGGACAGAGACTTTGATTTGACTCAACACTTGGGCAATATCATATGGGACATTCCTTGGCAAGGCAGTATTGGAAGAAAGGCTAACACACTCATTAGGTGGCACAAGATTCTTGATAGCTTGAGCATAAGGAGGGGTATGATTTTTGCTTGGAATTGTAGGGCTTTTGGCGAGATGGATATTTCTAGTAGCCTCTTTAGGTATGTTAGAAAGCAAGGGAGCTTTTGGCTTGGCTTCAGGCCCTACCCCTTTAATGACCTTACTTCTTGTGTTATATTCCTTCTCTTGAGACACAACAACATTCATTAATAATTGCATGTCCTCCTTAGATGGGATTCCTCCATCATACTTTTCTATCATTAAATCCCTTAAATATTCAAAGTCATTATTGGGAAATTCAAAATCTTGTACATTATCTATTTCTAAAGGATAAGAGGAGGAAGAATATGTACTCTATGAATGTAGTCCCAAAAAGTGGCGAGTTATGGTATTTACCACCTCGATTGAGGTTGCCCTTTGTTGTGAGCTAGTGGATTATCCCATCATGCAAACATCATCATCACTCTTATCATCAACTACATTTTCTTCTTGCTAATATTCTTCACAAGGAGCATGGGCATGAAACATATGTCACACCAATCAATGACTTTTGTTTCTTCCACCACAACAACTTCTACGGTAGCCAAAGGATCGGGTAACATTCTACTTTCTCTACCTTGAGGCTGCCTATTCCCAAATCCAATAGGTCCTTTTCCTCTCATCAGCTCTTTGATGATTTGTAGGGCTATCTTGTCCTTGATGCCTATGTTGTCCTTGGGAACTCTTCCCACTCCTTTCTCGGCTTCGGCTAGCTTATAGGAGATCTCCTTGACATCCCTGCAAAATTTTCACCACTTCTTACAAATCAACAACCTTTCTTGTCTAAGTTTTTTTCGGGTTAATCAGCTTCACACCATCCCTCTTTGGAGGTTTCCCAATTTCCTTGATATTATTTTCTATTTGTAGGGCCATGGTGAATGCTTTCCTCAAGTTGGTAGGGTTATTGTCCTCGATTAGTAAGCACCTTTTTATCAAATGCATCAAGTATATTTGATCAAATATGACTCATCACATGACCTTATCCTAACAGCAATCTCCTTAAGGTCTTATTGAACCTTGTATTGAAGTCATGTATTGACTCATCGGGATTATTCTTGATGTTTTCAAACTCGATAGAAGAAACCTAGGGTCAGTCCTATCACCATATTGTAATATGATTGCATTATTCATCTAAGCCCATGAATCAATAGAGTTATCTAGAAATGCTTTGTACCAGTCCCTTGCATCCTCCTCTAGAGCGTTAAAAAACAATTTGATGTATACATCTTCATGCTCAATCTCAAAATCTTCCATCATATTGAGGAAGAGCTTTAGATGTTAGTCACCGATAATAGCATTGTTTCCTGGAACTTTGGAAGGTTGTTCCTCACATCTTGAGGCACTTGCATTTGGATAACCAACCATCCCCAAAAATTTATAGGTCCAAAAGTGTTTACAAAAAAGGGGGTGCAGGTTAAGCCATATTAATTCGAGTAGGTGATCTGGAGGGGTGACAAATTGATGAGGGGAAGAGGGTCCTTGGAACACGGAGTGTAGTTTTCAAAATGGATATCCCCAAAGACCTCGCTTCTTAGAAATCCCTATGTACTTCACAAAAAGACAATGTGAAAATGTGAAGCAAATCTATCAAAATCAAATGAAGGTACCTCTCTAGCTAGAGAGTTCAACTCTAAAAAGAGGCTACCTAATTCATAGTCACTTGAATGGTAGTCTTCAATTATGGGCCGATCACTTTCATTAATGGATATCCCTCTTCTTGTTTGCTGATCTCCCACAACTTTCCAGGATTTTCTTCCTTTTGAATTTTCTTTTCCTAGCTCGTAAACAATGTCCTAGCAACATCCCTAGAAAGAAAGATCTTCTTCCCTCCAGACTTTTCAAATATTAGTAACAATTCGACTTTGACAGTGAGTTTTAAGACACTGGTACTTTTTAAGAATCAAATCAATAGGGAGTCACCACTAAGGAATTTCACCTTAGTTGTGCAGATGCACTAAATATGATCTGTCAAAGGTCTGTCAATGCAAGAAACTAGAAATGGAAAGTTTCTGACCTTTCTTCACCCAAATTTATCAAATGAAAGCTAGTGCACTAAGTGTGGGAACTGAAAGAATTACACACAACACTTGGAGCATACAAGAAGTGTTTTACCAGGTTCTTGATCTTGAATTGAGATTCCTCGAAAAGCGCCACAAGTGTTGGTGTTGTTGATGGGATAAATAGATATGGATTGGCAGTGAAACAAAAAAATAGTCTCAATGATGCAAATTATTTCCCAGGAGTTCTAAATAGTCCCTGGCAATGGCGCCATTAGTGTTGGTACCCAAATTTGTTCTCCTTTTCAAGCCAAGTAGAAACACAGATTCAATAGGGAGCTTAGAGGTAGATAAATCATAAATGTATGTCATTTTGTAGCCGAGGGAGAAATGTAGCTATCCCATTGTTAGTTGGATTTGTGGAGAGATGGATAGCACCTCAAAAGGATATGATCTTATCCTAACTATTTTAGGTTGTGCCTTTCAACCAAGGTAAGAGAACCTATTGTGTAACCTCTGTCATTTGAAAGGAGATACATGCACCTTTCTTTTGCATAAATTTTGTAAAGAAGACCTTGGGGAAAATATGATCAACACACCAGATCTGACTCTCACGAGTTGTCACTTCCAGATCATGGAGATATCTTCACAATAAGGAAAAGGTTACTAAAGACATTTGAGACCCTGATCTATTCTGCATACTTTAGTAAAGGATTTTGGTCTTGGGTGGGTATACAGAGAAAAAAATAGGGGTAGTATGGGTAGGATTGGTTGTTGTTAAATGAATTTTGGTGGGAGGGGAGACATGATGGACTTGACTCACCAGATCCTTGAGAGCTTATGAAAAATGGAAAGATTTAATCAACAAAATGACACAAAAAATTAAATTGTTTCCTCAACTAGAATATGTGCTCAATGGAGGCCCGATCAACACTCTTGCACAAAACATGTGGGATTCTATCAAGAAGGCTTGAGTTAGAGAACCCAATAAAGCACCAATATTTAAACCAAGTCATGCCCGAGGTACACCTAGAGGCTTACAGAGAATCTATCAACAAAATGAAAGAAGAGTGGTTTTAAACCGTTTATCTCACTCCTAAATGAAGGCTCTTAAGGAAATGAAATTACAGATGCCACTAAACTATCACAAAGACTGAGACATGTGTGATTAGATGGGATTTTGATATAAGATTGCAATAAAAACAAGAAAAACTACTTGCATGCATTCAAAGATGAAATGAATACACTTTACTCAAGATAAACACAAAATAACTCAAGTTTGATAAAATTTATTAGCAAGGAGAGTTTCTAGAATAATCTCAAAGCTTGTCAATGGCTGTACACTTACAACCACCTTGACACGATCAAATTTGATACAAAGAGAGATATACATGCTTCTCTAGATGGCTTCTCAAAATGGCTTTGCTCTACAAGCTTTTTCTATTGGAGAAAATTAGTCCCGATCTTTCCAAAAACTCCCAACCATTTACACGATTTTTTTTTATAATTATAACATTTCCATGAGCCCCTTCCTCTCAAAAGACAAAAACTTTAAATGCACCAGTGCTTGCCATGATTCTTTTATGATTCACATAATCAGATCTGCAAAAGTGTCTAGGTGCTTGAGGGAAAATATCTTCGATTTCTTCCTGCATTCAACTCCTTTCTCAAGAAAAACACACCCCATCCATTCACCAACCACTTCTGCCCCATATCAATAAAATATGGTCCCTTGCATGCTTAGGAGAAGAAAAATAGAAAACCAGATCATGCCCGAGAGTCAAATTGCTTTAATTGTGAAAGACACCTCCAGATCTCTCCCACAAAACTCTAGATATCAAAATTAACCCACTCCTCTATTTGGCGTGTAGAAAATAGAAAGAAATCATGAAGAATCACACTTCCGTAGTTTTATAGAAAAAAATGGGGAAAATTAGATTTGGACATTCATTAGTTTGTTGATCTTTGAATTTGAATGTGGGTCATCCATGTGGAAGATGCAAAAAAGGCTTCGGGGCTTCCTTTGACGTTTTCTAACCCTTTTGAAAAAATGGAAAAATTTCTCTTTTTCTCTCGCACCTCCTTACGAAAAATGGGCTTGACACGTGTCTTGAGTTGGGTCCCAAAGGAACCATGGAAAAATTTTGCCATTTGACTCTCTTTTGGAAAAAGGAAAATTTTCTAAGTTTCCCCACAGCTCCACCCTCAAGAAATACTTTTGACACATGTCCCAATGTGTGGGTTGTAGCAGAACTACACTTCCCCTTTAACTTTTAACTCTTTTTTCTCAAAAGGAAAATTTTCCAATTTTCCTCTGTGGAGTCTGCACCTCTGCCATTGATCACCGGGTGAAACATTGACTATTTTCCATCGGGCTCATGGGCCATTTTTACTATTGTAACCTTTATGAAGAAAATAATTGAAAAGTTTGAATCACCTCCGATGGTCCGCCTCTCCGCCCCCTATGACTTTTCAAATTGCCACGTGTCACCATGATGCTCCTTGAGATGGTTCCAAAATTTTGATACTTTGAATGAGCATGGGCTCACCATGTGTTTTTCTCTGGTGAGGTCTGCAATCAGAATGCTTGAAGTTCAACGGAAGGCACCACATGTCATGCTCCGAGGCAATCTTCTTTGGTCATTGAAAAGTATAAGTAAAATGTAAAGTGAGCGGAGGCCTCCACGCGTCAGTCTGGCGCTTCTTTAGAATGAAACTCAAGGGTCGGTCCCGAACATGCACGTTCCTCCACATGTCTCCACGGTGCAACTTCAAGATGGCACCCAAAGTAGAGACCACGAATGAGTGCAAGCTCACCATGTGTCTGCTCATGCCAAACTACCCCAAGCGCATAAAAATTTGTCTAAGTCCAGGGCCAAGCAACGGAAGCTTCCATGTGTCCTCTTGGCACTACTCCAAGGCAAATCCCAAAAGTAGATCTTCAAATGAGTGTTATTCCTCCACGTGTCCTGGACTTTGAAAAACCTTTTGAAAATTTTCTAAGTATGGGAAACCCAACGGAAGCCTCCACGTGTCTCTTTCCTGCCAACCCTCCACATGTCCTCCTGGAACTACTTCAAAGCCAAACCAAAAAGTTGATTCTCAAATGAGCATCGTTCCTCCACATGGACACATTTTAAAAATGAGGATTTTCATGGAATTTCAGTATTAAGATCATCCACATCCAACCAAGAGGTGCCATGTTTCGCTCTCAACTGAATGATGCAAATTTGACTAGGAGAAACACCCATCAAACCGTAAAACATAGAGAAACGTCCATTCGAGCCAGAAAATGAGGTTTTCTTCAAGGATGGAGAATTTAGATTGTTGTAAGGCTCAAACATGACCCTTAGGGACACATCAACTCATTTTTTTATTATTTAGGAAAAAAATGTCAGGGACACTAGATCTTGTCTGTGGAAAATGGAAAAAATGGGAAAACGCAAGATATGAAGGAACGAGCATGGGAGACTCAAAATACGAGAGCTTTTCGGAGGAACAAAGGAACCATGAGACAAATACAGACCCACACATGATTTTCGACCCAAGAATAGATTAAAATGGTAACAAAGATCAGCCAAACACAATTCGGGAAGCATAAAATGACGAGAGGTTGTGAATGAATAATTTTTCAAGGGCACAAATGGGCGAGACAATTACGAGCACCAACAAAGCTAAATGGTCACCTATCCCTTCACCTTGTAGTGGTACATGCTTTGTAGGATACTTTATGTTAATGATATTTTTGATCACCAACATAAAGTGGGGTAAAATATGTCCAAAAAATCATGCACTTTAGACATTATTTAGTCCCACTGTATCATACTACTATTCGTATGGTTTTTGAGTGAAGAAATTAATAATTAACCCATGTATTTTGGACATTTTACTTGGATTTTTATCGTCACTACTTGACCTAGTCTATTTTTATGATTTGATGTCATTTTACCTTTGACTAGGGCACCCAACCCTCTTGGGGCACCTTAGACACCTTGGTCCCATTTGGTGCACCCAGAGCCTTTCTACACTTTATCGCCACTTTTGGGAATTTTTGACTTTGAGCTTCTTATCTTTTTAGTGGTTATCCTTTTCAGGGTTAATTACAAAATTAGAAAAGAGAACCATATACATATAAAGTTATGAGACCATAATGAGGGACCAAGCACAAAGAACTACTATTATCACCTAAGGTTGCATCCATCAAAGGCTCCATTTGCATCCATCTAGCTCCATCACAAAGAACAAGGTTGGTTCATCTTCATCACACTTTGCATAGAAGGGAAGTTTATTCTATTCCATCCACCATTCTATTACATTTTCTACAGTTCTTCCTCACTAATTTCACAAATTACGAATGAAACAAGAGAACCTAGGGCATGATTGTACACACAAGAAAATAGGAGCTGCATCAGTCAGAGATGTAGTGAAAAAACTCGCTTAGTAAATCAACCATTGTGGTAGTTGAGGATAGTCGACCCCTTCATATGCATCTTTTGTTTTTAGGGTTTGATGTTTTTCTTAGGGTTTACAGGTCTTTTCTTCATCATTGATTACCAATGACATATAACACAATGCAAAAATGTTAGTGTGATAGGAATTGAAGGTAGGAAACCATCAAACAACACCTTAGAGGAAGGTTACAGAGCTTTTTCATAGACCAGGGCACCCATATTGCAAACTAGGGCACTCACAGGGTGCCCCAGTGCCTATCTAAGTGTCCCGAGTCCACCCATATCACCTAAATATTCACTTTTTTGGACCTCAACATAATCATTTCCTCCTATTTCTCTAGCCATCTCTACAACATAGTCCAATAATCTCATCGAATCAACTAAGTTATTTCTAACTCTCTTTGCACTTTAGGGTTTTACATATCTACTTTATTAGTTTCTTGGGTCACTTTCTATATTTATTTACTACTTTTATTTTGTTATTTAGTGTTGTTCCTAGTTTAGATTAACTACCATTCTTCCAAATTTTAGTTAATCAATTATCATTCTTCTTGCAAGCCTTTAGGTTTCCTTTAAGAACATCCTCTGTAGTAATAGCTCACCTCTTTATACCTTTATTATTTCCTTGGATGCATTTGGAGACCTCCATCAAGATAAAATATCTTCATAGAAAAGAGATCCATGGTATGTTCATGGACTATAAGTCGTTAGAAACCCTAGGTTTCATGTGGTCTGTCACTCTTTTGATACTCTTAGAGCTTTGAAGACATGGTCTTCAACCTTCAAAATATCTATATCACCAAATCGGGATCCTACAAACCTTTACTCTATGGTTTAAACTTCATCTTTGATTCAAGCTCCAATGCTTTGTTTTAGTTATTCTTTATCATGATGTTGACTTATTTTACAATTTATCATCTAGAAACACCATAGATTTCCCTTGTTGATCTGATTACACTGTAGATAGTCATTTTAATAGTATATTGATTCTTATTTTTGCACTTTTCTTTATAGGTCTTAGTTCTTCTTGAAAACTTTCACACTTAAGAAACATTTTGATCTTAACTAACTATAATTCTATACTTTTTGACCTTTCAAAGGATGAGTTCATCAACCTTCAACTTAGGTTAGACCTTATATTGATATATTTTCATTTTAGTTGGCATGGATTCACTTGAACACCTTATTGTCCAAAATAAACCCCTGGTTATTTTGACAACTAACATCTTTAGTATGAGTTTGAATTTCAAGAGAACAAGTTACAAACAATGGGAAGTTCCCTTAGTACATTTTTCCTAGCTGCATTTCTTCTACGTGCCTTTACATACCCTTATCACTTCCTCTTCCCATTTCTCCCTCCTACGCATGCTCCTTGTGCTTCCTCCTTCCTCTTTATACATCTATCTTGTTCCATTTCCTTCCTTGCACGCACGCACTTCTCGTGCACCCACCTTATTTTCAAATAAATTCATACACCTTGTGCGCACACCCTATAGGATTACCATATAAATGGGCTAAGTCCCCCTGCATACCTTACGTGTGCATGTGTTCCATCTTGATCTCCACACATTTTCTTGCACTCGATTTCCTTGACCGCATTCTCCCTAAGCGTATCTTGCCCTCACTATTCTCGTGCTAGGAGATTTAATATTTTCTTGGTCCACATGCCCCTTCTTTCCTTGTACCATGCACTTCTCATTTGAATGTCCATGCCTTACTTGCATACTAGTATACTTTTGTAAATATGTGTGCTCCTCCTTTTCCGTACGCATTACTATCACACCATGTATTCTGCACCTTTCGTGGCTCTTAATTTTGTGATCTTTGTGCATTATTTTGTGCTAATCACCTATGCTAAGTCATCACCTATTAGAATTAAGTGTGAAACATCAAACCTATCAAAGCATGTCAATGGGTACCACATCCTTAAACAAACCAAAGGCATGAAACATGGCAAAAACGAAAAAAAAAATGAATAGTTGGTTGATCCTTCAACTAATCAGCGCACACCACATGTAATTACATGTTTAGTTGCACTATGCAGATCTTCAAATTGTAATAAATTTTTCTATAGGACTCCGACACATGCGTATTTAATCTTGTTTGAAAGTTGCTAGCATGGGCTACACATTGAATGATTAAAAACTAGATTTTAACTGGATTTGGTAGGCAAAAAATAGGGAAACATCACTTAGGTCATTAATTAAGACATCTAATCAAATCAACCACAATATTTTCTTCAGATCTTGCCTCTTTCCTTCTTCCACAAGACAAATAGACATGGGAAGGTGCATCGACAACATCATACGGAGGGTAGATTTGAAGGCATTTATTGCTTTCTTGGTGGTCAAAAGTTTGAGTCTGAGTTTCCCTCTTCTTTATCCTCCTCTTCTCTCCTTATTCTTCTATAAATTGTAGATCTCTACTCATTGAAACAGATCCCTCTTTGTTGTAACGGCACCATGCCAAAATGGTGGCCAACTTCCCATGAGTTTCAGACCTTGAACTTGGTCTTTACATTGTATTCTTTCCTTTTTCCATGAATGTAAATTCTACCGTGCATCCTCCAATCAATAAAATCAGGTTTTATGGCACTTTTGTCTGCCCTTTTCTCATTTTTTTGTGCCTTGCCTCTTTGTTCACTTGTTTGGCATGTTGTATGTTTCTCCTCTTTGCGCTTTTCATTTTCATGTGTTGTTAATGCATGGGAAATCCAGTCTGCATGGTTCCTTTCTATGGTGCACTTGTCTCGACCTCTCTTTCAAGTATTCCCCTTTTCCTTCCCCTCGTGGAGAGTGATTAACCCTCTTTCTGGTGTTATTACTGCCCCTTTTAGCCTAGGATTTCCCTTTTTATGCATCTCTTTCTAACCACTGGTCCCTTGGAATCTTAGAGTAGTGATAGGTAGCTACATTTCCCTTCATAGGATTAGTTTTAGTAGTAGAAATAGGTTGAAGAAGGTGCCTTCTATGGAGGTATGTCTCAAGCATGGGAGGTCCCACAACTTGGAGACAGGTCCCACGTTTCCTCAAAAGGCCAATTCATCTTGATCCGGGACGGGTGTAAATTTAAGCTCAATTTTTTTTTGGCATGCCTGTGGGAAAAATTTGAAGAGTTACACATATTCATCTTAGGAAGTTTGATGTATTATTGTTGAGATCCAACCTTTTGAGGCACTCTTCAATACATCCTAGTGACTCACAACATCCTTATCTCTGGTTTTAGCGGTCCATGCACCCTGTCATATAAGGAGAACAAACATAGAAGCACATAAACATGCATGTAAGGCATTGACTTCAGGTATATACACATCAAAATTTATAATCAAAGGTGAAGTTTTAGTACATGTAAAGATGAGAAGTGGTCAACGTGTAACTTGACTCCATGTGCATAGGATAATGCACCCTATTTTTTCAATTACTAAGTTGATGTATTATTGGTAAATTTTAATCCTTTGGAGGCTATTCTAAGCACATCTAACAACTCCACTAATTTGACCCACCCATTTTCTCATTTACAGACATTTTACTTCATTCTTTCATTAATTTCCTTCTTTCCATCTTTCCATTTTCCTCATTGATGAAGTTGTGCAATTATGACTTCATTCCCTCACTGGAATCCCCATTTTCAAGAGAAAAATAGTTCCCTCTATCCAATATTTCACAATCCTACTCTAGATTATTTTTATGAACCCCATCATCATGAAAATATGTATAACCTAAACCCCTAATCTATATAGTTATCCTTCTAACCATAATGTTTATGACAAACAAGGTGGTGCGGTGATGATGGAAACTTTATGGCGAGATGTTTATTTTTAGAGATAGATTCAAGAGATGGAGATGAACATGATGCAGATCAGGATTGCAGGTGTAATGAAGGCATCCAACATTGGTTTTAGGGTACCTTGTCCATGGGTTGGCCCTATGCCAAGTTGGTTTATCCCTCAATAGAAGATGCAATTTATAGCTGAGATGTTGCCCCAAATTACAAAATGGGCTAAGTTAATGGAGGCTCATAAATCTAGTATTGGGAAATCCTATCGATGGGGAAACCCAACACTACCATCTTACAGTCCTCCCATTCCTCCTCCCCACTTATGCCATCTCATCTTGCTATCCAAGATCTTAGTTTTCTTCCTAATCTCATTAAGGATTCCCATTCTCCATCTTCTTCCCTTCCATCTCACCTTCGTTTCTATGCCATCACTCCTTCGCATGTTTTTCATTACATCCACATGCATTCCCTCTGTGCCCATCCTTCAATCTTCTTCCAATTCCCCTTTGTCACCACCATGTTGTAAATGAACAATCCATTTCCTCTTCCTCGCCCCCATCCAATATCATCATGTTCGATGACTATAGAACTATTGAAGAATGATATGATTCTGATTGGGAAGATGAGGTCGCGTGGAGTGAAAAAAATGGGGCATTTGTTTCAAAATAAATTTAGTTAGATTCAGATGGCATAGTTTTGAAGGGACTAGAATTATTTGTAGAGGAAGAACATCTTGCAACCTAGCCTACAAATAATATTCTTCAGGAGGATAATTTGCATGGTAATCCCATTTATGGGATCGAACTTCAAAAAATGGGTAAAACACAAGGATTAGACCATTCCCAATCAGATATTTGGCTAGTCTAGAGCCAAAGATAGAATTACCACTCATCATGCTCATCTCGAGCATGAGGTCAAACTTCAACATGCCAAAGGTTAGTAATAATGCCCCCAGATCCAAATGCGGAACAACTCAAGGAGGTGTTTGTTTTGTTTTTGATACTTTGAGGAGAAGGGTGAAAGACTAGATGTAAGTCATTTTTTCAATCTTTTTGTAGACCATGTTTAATTTCGAATCATTCACATGGTCTTAATTTGTGAGGAAAGGCAGCTACATCTCCTTTGCCCGTGGTAGGTTTTTGTTTAAGCCTCCTTTACCTCTAGTTAATATGGGTTAGTTTAGATTTGTTTTCAACAAATTAAGTCCTTCGCACACTCTCTATGCCCCCTTGGAATATGTATGAATTTCAGATTTTTACATAGTTGTGCTCTACGCGCTCCCTTTAGCACATGTGTCCTTTTCTTCTTCATGATTATTTCGCACGCCCTTTTGTTGCTTTTAGGATGACATTTCAGTTTTAGAACAAGTAGTTCTCAACATCTTGTGCACTTTTACACTCTCACAATTCAAGTCATAACATATTCATATGAGAGTAACAATTCATTCCAAAGTTAAGATAGTGCTTCAAGTGACTTCAAGGGCAGCTCGTCAATTGTATATCAAAAATTCAAAATTCAGGATGACTTCATGCCTAATGGATGCTTCTAAGATTACTTATCTCTTCATATAGTAGGAAAATGGACTGGATGTCTCTAAACTATTGTCCAAAATAAACCCTAGTTATTTTGACAATCTGTCATCTTCATTTTGACTCGAAGTTCAAGAGCATAGGTTGTGTGCACTCTGGCGAGTTCCTTGGTAAATTTATCTTGGTTACGGTTCTTACGCACATCTTCATGCACCCTTCTCACTTTCTCTTCCCATCATTCCCTCATGTGCATGTTCCTTGTGCTTCCTCCTTCCTCTTTATACCTCATCTTCTTCCATTTCCCTTAGGATCACTCATGATGCATCCACATTCTTTAAAAATAAATATTTATACCTTACGCGCATACCACCTGTAGACTTACCCTCTAAACAGGCTAAGTCTCTCGGCATACCTTTTACATGAATTCCCTTCTTCTTGAGTTCCACATTTTCTCGTACAACTTTCCTTGACCACATTCTCCAGCTGACGTATCTTTCCCTCGCTGTTGTGTGCTTAGCACTTTCTTCTTGGCATACTCCATGCGCTCCTTTTTCCTTTTACTTTGCGTGCTTCTCATTTGAACATCCATGAACTTATTACATACTAGTATACTTTTCCAAATATGTTTCCTCCTTTTACTCACACATTATTGTTGAGCCTTGTATTATGCACCTTTCGTACCTCTATGTTTCATGCACTTTACGCATTCTTCTATGCCAATCACCATTTGCATGGTATAATTACACTAAGTATATACCGCGTGCAAAGGATAAAGGTGTGCATGAGGTAGGTGTGAAGGTGTGCGTGTAAGGAAGAAAAAACATCATGTGAAGGCTCACATCTAAGGTGGAAACATTCGGGTCTTCTTCAATTTTGGGGCCACAATATAAAATTAGATAATGTCAAGATTGAGTGGCGTTCAAGCAATGTTACTGATTTTGAGGAAAACATGAAGACTTAGAGATGAGGGAATTCCTATTTTGGAATAAATCACATGCGAGGTACAGATCAAGGGTCATAAAAAGTTTTTGCTAATAATAGGATTAGAGCAGATGTTATCTATAGGTTTAATCTATTATTAGGATAGATGCATGCATTTTAAGTTGATTTGTATGTATGCATGGATATTTTGAGCATGAAGAATATTTTTGGAATGCATGGGTGATGAAGGAAAATTCCCCACCCCATATATATATTAGTTTTATTGCAATGAAGAGAGAGACTAAGGTGTGTTATAGTTATGATGTCTGGATACGCTTGCGTGCATGACTTCGTGACGATATTATGATGTATTCACCTTTTTTACTTGATGATCTAATATAATTGATAATTGGGGATGGATTCTAGTAATTAATGTCATTAATCATGGTCGTTAAATAGTGAATTTGATCTTAGTAGTGGTTTGATCTGTTTTGTTTCCTTATCACATGTGTTTCTTTGTAATGTTTGCAATGACATACATTTGAGTATATGATCACTTAATGGTTAATATGAACATACATGCTAACATCTTGATAAGATTTCACAAATGAGGGACTTGGTAGCTTTGTGAGCTTCGGGTGAGTGTTTAAATCAATGGGATGAAGTGTCGGCTCCCCTAGGTGAGTGGAAAAACAAGACTACATCACCTATGCCACGTCATCGTCTATAAAATTTGAGTGTGCAACACGCAACCTATCAAAGCATGTCAATTAGGTGTCGTATCCTTGCAAAAAACCGGTGTGTGACACGTTGTAGAGATGAAAAACCAAATGAATAGTTGGCGATACTTCAACTAATTATTGTTCACCACATGTCATTATGTGTTTAGTTACATTGCATACCTTCATATCACAATAAATTGTTCTCTGGGCTCTCTCACATGAGAACTCTATCTTGTTTGAATGCTATTGGCATATCTTTGCACATTGAACCATTCAAAATTAGATTTTGGTGGGATTTAGTTGGTGGAAAATAAGGAAACATCACTAAGGTCATTAATGTAGACATCAAATCGATTCAACCACCAGATTGTTTTTAGATCTTTCCTCTTTCCTTCTTCCGAAGCCAAAAAGACATGACAAGACACATTTAACAAGATATTACGGGAAGATCTGCGAGAATTTATTGCTTGTTGTTGGTGGTTGGAAGTTTAAATCTGATTTTCCCTCTTCTTTCTCCTCCTCTTCTCTCTTTCTTCTATAAATTGTAGAGCTCTTCTCATTGAAACATATCCCTCTTTGTTGAAGTGGCACCATGCCAAAATGGTGGCCGACTTCCCATGAGTTTCAGACCTTAAAATTGGTCTCTGCATTGTATTCTCGCCTTCTACCATGAATGTAAATGACTGTGCATCCTCCAAGTAATAAAATAATTTTTTGGCACTTCTATCTATCCTTTTCTCATTTATGGTATGCCTTGCCTCTCTACTTGGATTTCGACATGATGTGTGTTTCTCCTTTTTGCAATTTTCATTTTCATGTGTTGTCAATGGGCGGGAAAGCTGGATCAGCGTTGTTCTTTTCTATAGTGTGCTTTTCCTCCCTCTAACCTACATTTTCCCCTTTTCCTTACCTTTTTGGAGAGTGGTCCACCCTCTTTCTAGTGTTATCACCACCCCTTTTAGCCTAGGATTTCCTTTTTTTGCATCTCCTTCTAACCCTGGTCCATTGGAAGCTTAGAGTAGTGATAGGTAGATGCATTTCCCTTCATAGGAGTAGTTTTAGCAGTGTAAATAGGTTTAGAAACCAATCTTCTCTAGAGGACTATCTAAAATGCGCAAGATCCCATAACTTGGAGACAATCCCATGTTTCCTCAAAATCTTAGTTCATCCTGGTTTGGGATGGGTGCAAGTTTGAGATCCAACACACCTCTAACTAGGACTTATATTACCGCAACCAAAACCTTGAATACTTCAAATTTGACAATGACCGTAGCTATACCATGACATCTTACACATTTTAAAAACCCTTTTGGATGCCCTAAAACTAGCTGAGACATATAATAGAATTCAGGGGCCATAAACAACACCTCATCTCGGACCCAACCTAATGAGAATTGACACATGAGACTACATGAAACACTCACAACCATGATACGACTTGGATTGACAACTTTACACCACAAAACATTATATTTTCTTGGCATAAAATATACGTCATAGACTGATAGAACATGAACAATCCAAGTTATAACCTCCAAAACCTTTAGGTACCTTAGATATCACACCGCATCCTTGATAGACTGACCTACTTGAAGATTTAACATATAGACTAAGAAAACTTGTTGACATGTAAGACTCAATACAAGTTATTAGAACTTTTGGATGCACACGATGAATGAAGTTTTCACTACAAAAATAGTGACTCCCCTTAAGACAAGTAACTCATGGCTCTCTTGATGACACACTAACAATATGCAAACCTTAGTTTTAAGATTGAAACACCTTGTAGACTTGAATGACCACATATTAGACCAAAACCTTCATGAGACTTGACACTTTATTATCATATGTAGCATTTCAAATACATTTCCTGTCACTTTTAGACAACTTTGACCTTGTCATGGGACAAGATTTTTATTTAATAGACCTATACCTTGTTGAATTGTGCACACTTGATGACATACTCTATTTTTTTAGACACACAAACTTTGAGCTTGATGAACGCCACCTTTTCTAGAGATACCTAACTTATGAAAAGGACTAATCATGACATAGGAAAATACCTATACTTTGATAGACAACCTTGAATCTAAATCATTTACATAACTCTCTAATCAAAGAACATACAACAATTCATGCATGTACATGAGATAAGAGCCACAAATATTTTGACTCACTTATTACAAGAATGACTACATACATATTTTGCTTGATAAAGCATCAAATTTAGACACTTAGTATGACCGATAGTGATGATCATACTTTAAAATAGACTCCCATACCTTGACATACTTGGAACAAGCTCATGAATTCAAAACTATCTTTCAAAACACTCTTGGAGACCTCAAAATTTTAAATTAAACTATACTTTGAGAATAAACACAAAGTTTAAACCACCGACTTGATGAGGGATGACTTAAAAGATATTTTCTCACAGTAACCCCATCTCAAAAAAATTTGTGAGAACTCATCGACACACTTTTATAGAGAACAACAAACTTAGATATTTATAAACACAAGAACTCAAAGACACATTGAAATATCACTTGACATACGTTATCACACTTGATGTTTTCCAAACACATAGCTCCTTAAAATTTTCATGAATAGGAGAATGAATGAATGAAAGAAAAATATGCTATTCTTCAACTCATGAATCTTCCACTAAAGAAAACATTCTACCTAGATTTGTTTTAGGCTTGATGAACTTGTATCCCATGTGGAATGAGTTATACTCTCCTTTGGAAACCTTCTAAATAAATTTGTGCACCTTGCACACGTACCATATAAAATTACCCTCTAAATAGGATAATTCCCTTGGCACACCTTCTACATGCATGCCATTCTTCTTGAGATCCGCACATTTTTTCACGCTCACTTTCCTTGACCACATATCTTTCCCTTGCTATTGCGTATTGAGCACTTTCTTCTTGGCTTACTCCATTCGCTCCTTATTTCCTTTTACCGTGTGCTTCTCATTTGAACGTCCATGATATTATTACATACTAGTATACTTTTATAAATATGTGTCCTCCTCATTTTCCTCGCACGTTATTGTTGATCCATGTATTCTGCACCTTTCGTACCTTTTTGTTTCATGCACTTTACGCATTCTTGTGTGTAAATAACCTATTGCACGATAGAATTGCACTAAGTATATACCGAGTGTGAAGGCTAAAGGTGTGCATTAATTAGGCATGAAGGTGTGCGCGTAAGGAAGAAAAAACATAACGTGAAGGCTCACGCCCAAGGTGGAAAAAGTTAGGACTTACTTAATTTTGGGGCCACATGATAAAAATAGATAATGTCGAGATTGAGTGGCGTTCAAGAAATGTTCTAGATTTAGAGGAAATCATGAAGACTTGGAGATGAAGGAACACCTATTTTGGGATAAATCACATGCGAGGTAAAGATCAAGGGTCATGCAGAGTTCGAGCTAATAATAGGATTAGAGCAGAGGTTATCTATAGGTTTAATCTATTGTCGGGAGTAGTTGCATGCCTTTTAAGTTGTTTTGTATGTACGCATGGATATTTTGAGCATGCAGTATATTTTGGGAATGCATGGGTGATGAAGGGAAAGTCCCCACCCCTATATATATATATATATATATATATATATATATATATAGTTTTATTTCAATGATGAGAGAGACTGAGGTGTATTATAGTTATGATGTCTAGATACACTTGCGTGCATGACTTTGTGACGATATTATGATGTATTCACCTTTTGTTACTTGATTATATAATATAATGGATAATTGTGGATGGATTATGGTAATTAATGTCCTTGATCATGGTGGTTATATGGTGAATTTGATCTTAGTAATGGTTTGATATGTTTTGTTTCCTTATTACATGTGTTTATTTGTAATGTTTGCAATGACATACATTTGAATATATGATCAGTTAATGGTTGATATGAACATACATGCTAATATCTTGACATGATTTCACAAAGGAGGGACTTGGTAGCTTTGTGAGCTTTTGGTGAGTGTTTAAATCTATTTGGATGAATTGTCATCTCGCCTCAGGTGAGTGAAAAACAAGACTACATCACCTGTGCCACATCACCACTTGTAAGATTTAAGTGTGCAACACGCAACCTATCAAAGCATGTTAATTGAGTGTCGTATCCTTACAAAAAAATAGTGTGTGACACGTGGAAGAGATGACAAACCAAATGAAAATTTGGCCGATACTTCAACTAATCATTGTTCACCACATGTCATTATGTGTTTAGTTACATTGCATACCTTAAGATCACAATAAATTTTTCTACAGGGCTCTCTCACATGAGAAATCGGTCTTGTTTGAATGCTACTAGCATGGGCTACACATTGAACCATTCAAAATTAGATTTTGGTGGGATTTAGTAGGTGGAAAATAGGGAAATGTCACTCAGGTCATTAATGCAGACATCTAATCGACTCAACCACCAAATTTTCTTTAGATCTTTCCTCTTTCCTTCTTCCACAAGACAAAAATACATGAGAAGATGCATTTAACAGTATTACAGGAAGATATACACGAATTTATTGATTTTTGTAGGTGGTTGGAAGTTTAAATATGATTTTCCCTCTTCTTTCTCCTCCTTTTCTCTCCTTATTCTATAAATTGTAGAACTCTTCTCATTGAAACATATCCCTCTTTGTTGATGTGGCACCATGCCAAAATGGTGGCCAACTTCCCATGAGTTTTAGACCTTAAAATTGGTCTCTGCATTTTATTCTCACCTTCTACCATGAATGTAAATGATTGTGCATCCTTCAAGTAATAAAATCAAGTTTTTTTGGCACTTATATCTACCCTTTTCTCATTTATGGTATGGCTTGCCTCTTTGTTCACATTTTTGGCATGATGTGTGTTTCTCCTTTTTGCAGTTTTCATTTTCATGTGTTGTCATTAATGGGCGGGAAAGCTAGGTCTCGCATGGTTCTTGTCTATGGTGCGCTTGTCCTCCCTCTAAGCTTGTATTTTCTGCTTTTCCTTATATTTTTGGAGAGTGATCCACCCTCTTTCTAGTGTTATCACCACCCCTTTTAGCCTAGGATTTCCCTCTTTTATGCATCTCCTTATAACCTTGGTACCTTGAAATATTAGAGTAGTGATAGGAAGATGCATTTCCCTTTATAGGAGTAGTTTTAGCAGTGGAAATAGGTTGAGGAACCGATCTTCTCTGGATGACTATCTCAAATGCGCAAGATCTCATAGCTTGGAGACAATCCCATGTTTCCTCAGAATCCCAGTTCATCTGATCTCGGGGTGGGTGCAAGTTTGAGATCTAACACACCTCTAACTAGGACTTATATTACCACAACCAAAACCTTGAAGACTTCAAATTTGACAATGATTGTAGTTATACCATGACATCTTACACATTTTTAAAACCCTTTTGGATCCCTAAAAATAGCCTGATACATATTATAGAATTCAGGGGCCATAAACAACACCTTATCTCAGACCCTACCTAATGAGAATTGACACATACTACATGAAACACTTACAACCATGATACAACTTGGATTGACAACTTTAGACCACATAACACTATCTTTCTTTGGAATAAAATATACGTCATAGATCGATAAGAACATGAAAATACCAAGTTATAACCGCCAAAACCTTTAGGTACCTTAGATCTCACACCACATCCTTCAATAGACTAGACCTACTTGAAGATTGAACATATAGATTAGAAACCTTGTTGACATGTAAGAGTCAATACAAGATATTATAACTTTTGGATGCACATGATGACTGAAATTTTTACTACAAAAATAGTGACTCCCCTAAGACAAGTAACTCATGACTCTCTTGATGACACACTAACAATATGCATACCTTAGTTTTAAGATTGAAACACCTTGTAGACTTCAATGACCATATATTAGACCAAAACCTTCATGAGACTTGACACTTTATTATCACATATAGCATTTCAAATACATTTCCTTTCACTTTTAGATAACTCGACCTTGTCATGGCACAATATTGTTATCCAATAGACCTATACCTTGTTTAACTGCACACTTGATGACATACTCTATTTTTTAGACATACAAACTTTGAGCTTGATGAATGCCACCTTTTCTAGAGATACCTAAATTATGAAAAGGAATAATCATGACATAGGACAATACATATACTTTTATAGACAACCTTCAATCTACATCATTTACATAACTCTCAAACCAAAGAATAGACAACAAGTCCTGCGTATGTACAAAGATAAGAACCACAAATATTTTGACTCACTTATGACAAGAATGAATACATACATATTTTCATGGATAAATCATAAAATTTAGACACTTGGTATGACTGATAGTGATGATCATGCTTAAACATAGACTCCCATACCTTGACATACTTGGAACAAGCTCATGAATTCAAAACTTTCTTTGAAGACACTCTTGGAGACCTCAGAATTTTAAATTAAACTATACTTTTAGAATAAACAAAAACTTTAGACCACCTGACTTGATGAAGGAAGACTTAAAATATATTTTATGACAATAACCCCATATCAAACAATTTTAATAGAGACTCGACACACTTTTAAAGAGAACAACAAACTTAGAAACCTACAAACACAAGAACTCAAAGACACATGGAAATATCACTTGACATACGTTATCACACTTAAAGTGTTCCAAACACATAGCTCCTTAAAATTTTATGAATAGGATAATGAATGAATGAAATAAAAATATGTTGTTCTTTAACTCGTGAATCTTCCACTAAAGTAAACATTCTACCTAGATCTATTTTAGGCTTGATGAACTTGTCTCCCATGTGGACTGAGTTATACTCTCCTTTGGAAACCTTCATATGATCAGTAACCATAATAAACACCTCTTATTTTGTGGAATAGTTTTTAGTTTGACCTCTATGATTAAACCTTTTGAATGATACTTTATAACAATACCTTTCAAAGAAAATTTTCTTGCTTTGGCAAAGTCTTTCTATATGACCTAATTTTTGATGATTGAAGAAAAAACATCCTTATTTATTAATGGCTCATATACACTTATATTCCATCTAAAATCCTTAGTTTTATGGCCATACTCACAACATGAATGACATTCAACTTTGAAGAATCCTATACCATTCTTAAGATACCTCATTTTGGAATCTCTAGCTCTACAAAAAAATCATGACATACAAAGAAATATACATTGAAGGAAGTACCATACCTCATAGCATTAGGCTGTCTAACTGAGTTAGAACTTATCAAATTAGTCTTCTTGATCACCTTCTCATAAGATTTAGAACTTGGACTAGCTTCACCATCACTCTCCTTTTGCTTTCCCATGAAACTTAGTCCAATCTTGTCATTTGTAACTTTTTCAACTTAAAATCCCATACATCTTCAACCTATTGGAAGCATCCTCTAAATCAGATTCCAAATATTTCAACCTCTCTTCATACCTGAAACAAGCATCCTCTTTATCCCTTATGGCTTTAGACATACTTTCAACCTGTGACTCCAAACCCTTGATGGCTTGACCATGCTCTTTTTCCATATCCTTGATCTGATATTGTAAGCCATGAATCAATGACTGAGAAAATTTATTCCTCCACCTTAATGCAACTTCAACATATAAATGCATTCCCATTTTTTGTGCTTCTAGGATCTCCTTTAAGTGATTAGACTTTCTTCTCAAGGACCTATTATGATACCAATTATTAGAAACAAAATGGAATGCGAGGGGGTGGGTAAATTATTCCGACAAAAAATTATTCAATTTACCATTCATCGTTCATCATCATTTATACATCCATTCAATCAACCATGAACCATATGTATATTTACTTAAACATAGAAAAAACCATTCATAAGAGCAATATCAAGAGAGTACACAAGAACACAAAATATAAGTGGGAAACCATCAAGGGGAAGAAAACTCATTAAAAAAACATTATATTTCCATGTTTCAAATTTAATGAGGTGCCCAACCCACAAGGATCACCAACCCTTAGTTTAGTAGAGCACCAACACTACATGGAGCACAAACCCCTAATTTAGTGAAGCACCCACTCCACAAGGATGATATAACCCCCTAAGATGATTAAGCACTAACTAAACCACCCGAATATGATGGTGATATATGATTTTGTTTTCTTCCACAATTAATGGAGATATCTACTTCACTCACATAATCACAATCAAACCCCCATTCCTGTAACTCACTCCATCTTCTTCTTTCACACCTTATCTTGGCTCTAAACCCTTTGTCACATTCCCTTAATTAGTATTCAACCTGTAACCACCTTCTTCATCCTTTAAATAATTCCTTCATACATGCTACACACCCACACTAGGGTTTCACTTTTCCCTCATTGCAAAATTAACTAATACATAGACTCAAAAATTTACTTTTATATGTTTTTCTTCTTTATAACCAAAGAGAGGTCGGTCCTCCATGCATAATTCAACCAATAAATCATAATAAAATTCCATTACATTATTCCAAATGGTCACATATGACCCATATAGGTTGGCCATGTCAAAAACCTCTTATCTTGCACCAAATAAGCTCAAAACCCCATCACTAGAATGAGTAAAATCCACTTACACAAAAACATGATTATTCAAGCTCTAAAATTAATCAAAAATGTGTAATATATCATAAAAAAATCATCCATGGTCATTAATTATCTTGGAACAATCAAATAATTCATAACACAAGACAAAAGGAACATATCCTTCACCAAAACAACTATTTCTAGCACCTGTCTTCTCCTTTAGGCCTTAAGACCACCCAAGATCAACTCAATTGTGGAATGTAGCCACTCTATGGAATCCCTAGGAATTGTAAAATCAATCCATTCATGTTAGAGCTCCTGAAACATCCATATGTTCAAAATAAAGGAACTTTCTTCTTTACCAAACTAAGTTGCCCAAAAACCAGCGTTGCAAACTCAACTAGTTTGCACCCTTTATGCCACTTTCAAGACCTAAAAATGCATTAAATAGGAAAAAATCATCCCTATTCACTCTCTAGGTGATATAAAACATCAAATCATTCATCTCATGCCTCAACCAACTCAATCTTTCAGTATGAGAGAAACTGTCTTGAAAACCACTATACCTTCTTCCTCACAAATTGACTTGAAAGACACATCAAATCACCTCATCAAGAAACAATCCATATACCAATGGAAATACCTATGAATACTATTTCTATAAAATATCATAACTCTTTCCAACTCTAAATGGAAGGCATTTAACCAATCCAATCTCTACAAACCGGCTTCTTCACTTATATGACTCGAGAACCGACCCTAAGCTCAACTTTATCCATCACCACAAAATGAATTTCCAATATTAACTAAATAATTAAAAAAATTATACATTTTTATAATCACTTATAAACCTTCAAAAATATCTAATAACTCGAATCATCACTTTACCTTATGTAGCCACTTAGCACCGTGTTATATCAAGCATCCCCAGATTTGACCCTCAATGAATAGGTCATAAATTTTACATACCATATAAAAACAAAAGTTTCATACACCATTCTAAATTTGTATGAACCAAGATAATAACAGAACTTGAATCAGCTCCTAACTCTTCATGTAGCTTTCTACTATAATGCCAATTTTACCACAAACTGCTCCAAATTGCCCCAAAACCAATCTTCATAAATAGGGCATACTTTGCACTTTTTCATCTCAAACATGATCTGAAACTATAATTAACATGTATAAAAACACTAGGGATGAAACAATGTTAATTTATTTCTTACCTTATTTGGGAAACTTCTCCTTAAACTGGAACTCTTTAGAAACAATAAATTTCAAGTGGGGCCCACTTACATCACACGTGTTATAATATACATTTATGGAAATATATAAGAGTCCTATACAACATCCAATCATCTAATTTTCATAAAAAATAAAAAATGGTTGGTATACTCAATCTTCTCCAAGTTACTCCTAGCTAGGGTTTAGCTAGGGTTTCAAACCAACTTACCTTCTTAACGATCATTCATAAAAACTAGATAATCAAACCACCTCATTATTTTTTTGAAATATTAATAACTAACCTAATAATATATTCTAAATATCTCATGTCCCCATGCAAAGCATACAATTCACAATGAGCATCATAAGGTCCAGCTTTTGCCTTAAAAACACACCATGACTTGCACCGATTTTACCAAAAACTTCATATCTCGCGAATTCTTATTCAATGACCTAAAACTTGTCATGAAGAATAATTAAAACATCCTATAACTAATCAAACTCACCACATATCTCAAATAAATCTTAAAATCTCCATCCATTAAGACTTACCTTTGTTAACTAGCATGTTTCTCACTGTTTGCTTCCCAAAGACCTCAAATATGCACTTTACCTCCGAATTATGATCTAAAATTTGTCACACACATGCTACATCATGTTAAAAACTATTTCCATGATTTGATAGGATTTATCAGATCCAAAATACATACCTCGATTTCATTTTGCATGCTCCAAGGCTAGGAATAGGCTCGAAATGACTCGACTCAACCATGTAAACTCATGAGATGAAATTATTGACCTCATGTAGAATCATGTACACATTTAACCTACCTCATGTACCATTATTGAATTCATGAAAACATTGAATTAACTTAGAATGACTCAAACCATGACTTGGAATACTCAACCATGCACCAGGACATCATAGAACACCATCAAACATGACACTACCAATCAACCTTCATGCCTAACACCTGGAAAACACCTCATGGATACACATACCACACCATAGCAACTTTTTACATAAATGGACTTGACATCAATGACAAGAATAACACACAATCACCAACAAGGGTTGCTAGAAGGAACCATTGCATCCCGTGAGAGGAATTAGAAAGCATCTTGACATCTCAAGAAATGAATGGACTTGAAACTCATACATTTGCAGGTGTAATGGTTATAATTTGGAAATTTTTAATTAAGTCTCTTTGATTTATTGTATGTACTTGGAGTGTAATGCGCGTGATGTGAAGGTAGAGGAAGTGCATGAGACATATGAGAGAGTTATTATCTTGTATATGAAGGCTTGAGAGTGCTTAAGAATAGGTCATTGAAATCGGGGTGTTGGTGGAAGAGATAGGTGCAACAATGTGGATATGTGAGCAAATAGGTGTAAGAAGAAGTGTGAGAGTGCCTTCCCCATGAAGATGAGAACCTAATCATGAATGTAGAATCATACATGAAGACAAGAGATCAGATTAATGTGCAAAGGAGTAGACAAGTGATGAGAGAGGTGTGAAGAAAGAGGGAGAGAAGAGGTGAGCTGATTTTGTGATCACAACTTCTTGTAGTAAGACAAATGATAAAGAAGTGATCAACACCAAATTGAAGACTAAGTAGTGGCTTAGCAAGAGGGAGTTGAAGCTTCCTTATAAGTTGCAACTTCAAAAGCTAGCTAAAGGTCAAGTTAAAGCTTGACTAAAGTATTGGAGTTTATGCTCCAAGTTGAGGGGATGATCAACATGAAATAATTGTAACACTATAGTACAAGTTTTTCCAATCTATTTCTTTCGTTTCAGTGGGTTTTTCTCCCTTGAAGGGTTTCCCACATTAAATCTTGTCTCTATGTGTGTTCTCTCCTTTGTGTGTTTGTTGTGGATGTTGTGGTTTCATCATAAAAGGTTGAGTAAATTGAATTGTCTTTCAAATTTTCAATAAGCACGATTCAACCCCTCTTAGTGCCTATAATTTCTAACATGAGTAAGCTTGATAAATGTTTAGAGCACCCGGAGGGGACAAGGATTCCCTGGGAATTGGTATTTGAACCCATGAAAGATAAAGAATTAAAGTTTAGACTGGGTTATAGGGTGTGTAAGGCCAAATAGAAAACAAGAAACATAGACAAACGGTCAAAGATAGCTATCAATTACTAGTTTTCTCACTTAGGAATCATGTAAATGCAAGTATGTTGTTAGGACCTAGAAATGTACCCAAGTGTGTGATTTTGTGTCTACAATCAGCTCCTACACACAAACATGCTTACTACCAAAAAAAAAAAAAAAAAATTGAAAGGGAAATCTAATCTAAGTAGTAATACTGCCTTATTACAAACATAAAGGAAGCTGATCTATAATAGGGCTTAAACCTACTCCCATTGAAGTAACCGGAAACATGGTGCCCATCCAACGCTTGTAATTGACATGCACCCAATTCTAGTATCTTGGTTACTACAAAGGGTCCCAACCAATTGAATTTCAACTTCCCTAGATGGTGTGAAAATTTGGAGTCATACAAAAGGACCATCTTTCCAACTGTAATAAACTTGTTCTTGATATTCCCGTCATGACAAGACTTTTTCGTGTCTTTTACGTATTTTGAATCCAACGTGGATTGGTGTGCCACTCATATAATTGTACCAATTTATCAATGCGCTCATCAAAAATTTGTTCATCATCTAATCCACTTGCATGTCCAATACACGGGGAGGGTAATATAAATTATACATGTACTACAATATCTGCTCCAAAAACTAACTAAAAGGGTGTGGCCTTATTCAACCATTTAGAGGTTGTTCTACAAGCCCAAATCATGAGTTATACCTTGTCATCCAAATCATTTCTTCTAACATCACACCTCTTCGTTAGTGTCTGTCCCAAGATCTTGCTGAAAGCTTCACCAGCTTCCATTTTCCCGAGGGTGATAAGGGGTAGTCTTATGGTGTGCCACCATAAAATCTTCCAATAAAATTCTAACGATATCAATCAAGAAATGAGTTCCTCTATCACTTGTCAAACTCAATGAACGTCCATACCTACTAATAATATTTTCCCAAAGAAACCTTACTATTTTATCACGAAGTAATATTTTGTAGGCGTGACTTATGCCGACCTTATCATATAGTCAATACATGTGATGATGTAGTGCACCCTTGTCCTACATGCGGGTGGTGCAATAGGTCCTACAAAATTAATTTCCCATTTTTAAAAAGGTTCCATGCTCGTTATAGGTTTCAACAACATTTCATCTATATTTCAAGGGATTTTAATTCTTTGAAAGTGATCACATGCTTTGGAAAAATCCTTGGTATTCTTATATAATGTTTCCCACCATAAACCAATTAAAAGGATCTTAAGCGCAGTCCCATCTCCTACATAGTTTCCTTCAAAATTCCTTCATGTGATTCCTCCATAATAGTTGCGCCCTCATAATCCATAACACACCTATGCAATACCTCATGTCTTCCCATCTTATGTAGGTCTTCTCAATAAGCTGATATGGCATTGCATAAATAGCAAGTTATTTATTTTCTAGTGTCTTCATTCCTTCTTCGGTGTCAATCTAATGCATAAGAATACCGCGATGCCTTCTAAATCTACTAGCACATGATTCAATCGAACAACTATGCATCGGCATGGTATCTTCAATGCTCTATGCATCCTCTCTAGAGTTGATTCTTGACAAGTGGTCAGGTCCCAAATTTCTCTTACTAGGATTCACTATGAAAATGAAGTAAAGTTTCAAACAAAATTATCTAACGGCATATGCACCCCTACAAAACTGGTTTGTTGACCAAGTACTTCAATTTAAAATGATCTGTATAAATGATAAATGGTGTCACCAATAAGTATTTTCTAAACTATTGGAGTGCGTTGATAATGGATACAATTTTGGCATACCCTTTGATAAACATTTTATAGTAGCGAGTGTGCCAGAAGAAACCACACACCTCACTTTGTATTGGTTCTTCCATCCCTATTATTAGCTATACATGCACTCTAAATTAGAAAAATTATATAAATATGAATCGTAGCATCTAAATTAGAATCTAGTTTCTAAAATACTAATTTTTGTAAAAAAACGGACAAGTTTAGCTATATTAAACACTTAAAATTATATGACTTTTTTTTTTTTTTGAAAAAACTTATAAGATTGTAGTCCGTTTGCCCGCATTTTGGATGACCAAATCTTGTTTTTTTTTTTTTCCTTTGGTGAAACGTTAGATGTAGTTGTCTATCTTGGGATGGATTTTATTTTGTATTTTTTTTAGCAATATTTTTTTTTTTATGATTTTTTCCGTGAAAGTGGTCTGAAAATATTTAGAAAATGGAGCGCTTTCCGTTTGCCCGCCATAACTATATCAAAAAATATCGAAATCAATTTTTTTTTTTTTAAGGTGTATAGAATTTTTCCACGCTTGGGATGGTATAAGTTTTATCATATTTTGATAAGCGAAACAAAAGTTACAGTCTTAAATGTAGACATGAACATTCACGGGAAAAAATGTCTTAAAGACCTATTGTTAGTAAGAAATTATAAAATGATATTTATCTTATTCTATTCACTTTAAAAACAATATTTCTACAAAGCTAAGAGTCTACCCTACGTGATGGCACCATTTTTGTGAAATGTTTTCAGTTTTTTAGCATGGTTCAAGTCTTTGGAAGAGCAGATTTGAGGTTTTTTGACCTTTTGCACTTCATAATGACCTTCCATAGCTTTGGTTGGGGAAAAACAAAGATTTTCCGAGGCTTAGGTTCGTAGATAGATCCGCGATCGCGGTTTTTTTAACAATACCGCGCTCACGGTTTATAAAGCGCGCTCGCGGTTTATAAAGCGCTCGCGGTTTATAAATCATATTTACACACATCCCAATGTCTGAATTACCATGTGATTTTTACTCTCTGACTTTACCGTATGAATTACTGTAAAATTCTGTCTTTTTCCAGGCACGTTTTTCTTATCACCGAAAGCAAAACATCATGGGAGACAAAAAACGAAGTCAAAAAAGGAAGTCATTAAGTAAAAAAACACCAAACGAATTAGAGGCCAACAAAATTGAAAATGCTGAGCGAATGCGAAACTTCGTGAATCTAGAAGAGGTTCATCTTCAATCCCAACTACTGTAAGCAATGAAGAACTAGGTAATGTTTCTACTGTCAATGTTGAAGTTGAATTAAATACTCGTGATGAAGAAGTTTTTACCATCAATGTTGAAGAAGAATTAAATACTCATGATGTAGCAAATGTTGAAATTGAAGGAGACAATGAAAATGTGAATAAGGAAATTCATGTTGAAACTGTAGACAAGCAAAATTTGACAAAAACACCTCCTAGGATTTTACATAAGAAACCTAATTTTTTTATTGAAATTGATGAAAACATTTTGAAACCAATGTCTGGCAAACTTTCTGAACGACAAATCAGAAGAAAAGCCACTGAAATTTGGGATAATCATTTTGAAATTTTAAATGATTCCCAAAGATGTCAGTTGTTGGTTAGTTTGATGAAATTGATTAAAATGAGACCTACATTAAACACCTTAGGATTGACAACATCTAACATACGTGGTCAAACCTCTACAATTGTTGAAAACCTTCATGATGCATATCACATTGTTGGTGTCAAGAGACGCACTAGGGATAGTAATATTGTGCGTCGTGTACTTGCTACTAGTGTTGTAAGTGAATCAATAAAAAAACAACGCTTGATTACGCAAACAAGTCAATGTCATAAGTTAATCGAAAAACTCTAATGAAAGCAATCGAAAGACGTAATATCCTTCAATCACTCAATAATGTCGATTTTTGGGCATTTTTTGCTAGAGCACCGCGTAAGGACAAAAATAATTCTGATGCTATAAGAGAAGTTATTAAATTTTGGCATGATAACACTAGAGTTTCACCTAATACAAGAGATGTTATAAAACGGAGAGTTGGTTCTACTAATCATGAACCACATCCAAAGCATTTCTTAGATATGACTCAAACTCAATTTTTTCGTAAGTTTGAACAAGAGAATCTGGAAATTAAAATTAGTCAACATTTTTTTGAAATGTTGAAACCATTCTATGTGAAAATCAACCATGCTCGCACCACTTGTTATTGTAGGCAACATGTTGAATTTGCGATGCATTATGCTAAATTTTTACGTATTCGTTCTATTTTTCATTCTAAAACTATGTTATCTAAATGTGGTGTTCAAGTTCCACCAATATCTTCTAGGGATTTCATTCCTACTATATTTTGTGAAAAAGAAGTTGGACAATTTTTTTATAGTCAGGATTGTTTAGATGGAAGTTGTAGTACATGCGGCGGATTACCTAAATTGGAAAGTTGCATCCATGAGCAAATTGAAGGTACAATAGGACATAATTTAGTTGAATTTGATAAATATAAATCAGTTGCATACCAATTGAAAGATGGAAAAGAGTCGAAACGGTGTGAGCTAGTTACAGAACAAATGCCCATTTTTCAATTTATGAGAAAATTTAAGGATGAAATTGTTTATGAGTATGCGAGGCATACACATAGAGCTCGATGGTTGGATGAACAATTCAAGCTATGCAAAGACACATTTCCTATTGGTACTATTGTTTTAGTGGTCGATTTTGCAGAGAATTACACATTGCAACCACAAATGGAGGTTCAATCGCAATATTACAACTCAGTACAAGTTGCCATTTTTGTGCATATAGCATTTCTACATTCTCCGACAAAGACAGAATGATCGAAAATTTTTAAGAGAGTACCACTTTTATATCGTTGATGATCGTACTCATTCTACTAATTTGTGCAAAGGGTGTTTCCAGCTATTTTATGGAAACTTGTCCGATAGGGACATCCACTTCAAACAACATTATATATGGTCGATAATTGCACGCCTCGCTTTAAGAATGCACAAATGTTTTATTGATGAGCGTGCAGAATGCATGTCAAGATGGGTGTGCAACATATTTGGAGTTTCACCGAGGCCAGACATGGAAAAGGAGAGCATGACGGTGCAGGGGCATGTGTGAAAAGAGCTCTTGTAAGAGAAGAGTTGAAGTACAAAGATGGTGCTAAATTAAAAGATGCAAAGAGCATAGTGGAATGGTGTATTGACAACATGGCCCGAGGTTCTCAAGAAAATTCCACAGTTTGCAGATATTTTTGGTTGATAGAGGAAAAACATATTGCTAACTATGAGGATTGTATGACACTCACTGGGTCCAGTGATATGCACTCATTTTGTAGCTCAGACGCTACTTCGTGGGCCGTATGGACAAGAAAGTTGACATGTTTTTGTGCATCTTGTATCGAATTTGTCACTGCTGAGTGTGATTCACAAGAATGGGTGGAAGGATGGATTTGTAGGCCTCTAACTCCGCTTCCTAGTTATCAACCTCCACAAGCATTACAACTTGTTATTGCAGATGAAGTTACAACATCCAAGGACTTTGATGAAATTTTGATTTTGGTGCGACAAGGTATTTATGGTTATTTATTTAATTTTTGTATTGAGTTATGTCCATTGAAATTTTAATATGTAATTTAAATTTGAGTTGTTCAACCTTGGTTATTTTTTTGTAGGACATGTGTTTGCAGTAATTACAGAAGACAATGAAGAAGGAACAGACTATTTCTTATGTCGTCGTTGCATCGAGGAAAGAAAGAAGTTGACTTCTCCTATTATAGATGGCGAAGAGATTGAGTATCCTATGGTGGTCATTGGTAGTTACTCGGAACTTGGCTTCGACGGTATCCATTAAAAACTCCTCTTGTTTGGGTGTTTGAAGACTTTGAGACACACAGAAAATACTCTTATATTCACATCTAGTTCTAGCGACAAATATTCAAGTTGTATAGATATCGAGGAAGACCTAATAACAAGATTCTTTGAAGGTTCGAGAGTCGATCATGAAGCAATCTTGTCTCGCTATTCGTAGTAGATCCGATCCCGATGGTTCATTGGAATGAATTTACAACATGCTCATGTCTGGTATATATTTAATTTCAAGTTTCAATTTATATAGCGTATATATATATATATATATATATATATATTTTTTTTAGTTTAAAGATCTATATTTAAGTTTGAATATATTTTATTTTAAATTTGTGTATTTTGTGTGTCATGTATATAGATCTAGTATATATGGTTATGATTTGAAACTTAAATTTCTTTGACTAACAATTTTATGTTTAGGTTAGTGGTGCCAGAAAAGCTTCCACCTTCACGTGGTTGGCATCGTTAGTAGAGAATTTTAAATTCTCGAAGCTAAGAGAAGCTTGAACATTGTTTGAAAAAGTTGTAAATTTTGAAAAAGTCAAGTTTGTAAATTTTGAAAATATTGTAAATTTTGAAAATGTTGTAAATTTTGAAAAAGTTGTAAATTTTGAAAAAGTCTAATGAAGTTGCCCGGAAGCAACGACCCTTTCACGCACCGAAACACCACCTCCTCTAGCGTTCACCTGGCCACTTTGACGTGTCGGCGCAGGCGGTTCGGTGCCACGACCCACCGTTTGCAAAATATAGCATTTGACAACCTTACACTGGCTCCAACTGCACTATTTCTCGTGTTTGCAAACAGTAGGACAGCGAGAGCACCGAAATGAGAAGGAAAAAAATGAGAGAGGCTATTGTAGAGGGTCCGTACACCGAGGTGTCGGATCGACGGGGCCTCTCTAGTGCCACGAGTCCGAGTAGTCACTGTAAAAGTTGAACGATATTTTGGTCTCGTGGCTCTGACTACGCCCGAATGAAGTAGCCCTAAGCAACGACCCTTTCGCGCACCGAAACACCCTCCTCTAGCGTTCACCTAGCCACCAGGATGTGTCGTAGGCGGTGTTTGGTGCCACGACCCACCGTTTGCAAAATATAGCATTTGACAACCTTACACTGGCTCCAACTGCACTATTTCGCGTTTGTAAACAAAATAGGACAGCGAGAGCACCGAAATGAGAAGGAAAAAAATGAGAGAGGCTATTGTAGAGGGTCCATACACCGAGGTTTTGGATTAGATGAGGCCTCTCTAGGTGCCACGGAGTCCGAGTAGTCACCCGTCAAAGTTGAACGATATTTTGGTCTCAGGGCTCTTAAGGGACTACGCCCGAACGAAGTAGCCCGGAAGCAACGACCCTTTCGCGCACCGAAACACCGCCTCCTCTAGCATTCACCTAGCCACCCGGACGTGTCGACATAGGCGGTTCGGTGCCACGACCCACCGTTTGTAAAATATAGCATTTGACAACCTTACACTGGCTCCAACTGCACTATTTCGCGCATTTATAAAAGAGGAGGATGCGAGAGCACCGAAATGAGAAGGAAAAAAATGAGAGAGGCTATTGTAGAGGGTCCGTACGCCGAGGTTCCGGATCAGACGAGGCCTCTCTAGGTGCCACGGAGTCCGAGTAGTCACCCGTCAAAGTTGAACGATATTTTGGTCTCAGGGCTCTTAAGGGACTACGCCCGAACGAAGTAGCCCGGAAGCAACGACCCTTTCGCGCACCGAAACACTACTTCCTCTAGCGTTCACCTGGCCACCCGGATGTGTCGGCGTAGGTGGTTCGGTGCCACGACCCACCGTTTGCAAAATATAGCATTTGACAACCTTACACTCCATAGTCTCATGGTTATTTCTTTCTTCTTGAAAAATAAAACTTAAGCACTCCATGAAGAAATAAGAAATCTTATCCTTACTTGTTTTAACAATTCATCCAATTATACTTTAAACTCATATAATTGTGGGATAGATTACATATAAGGTGTATGTTGGAAGAAAAACGCTGAGGGTTGGGTGAATAGGTGTGCAATAAAAATTTTCATCCAATTATATAATTTCATCCATTAACCATCCAATTATCTATTAAGCATGCATCCACAAGAAAATAAGCATAAATGAGAAAAAGAGAGAACATAAACATAAGAACGCACTTGATGTAAGTGGGAAACCGTCTAGGAGAAGAAAACCCACTAAAACACATATTTATTAGAGAAATGAATCAAATTTAGTTTATAACTAACTCAACAAGGAGTGCCAACCCCTAGGTTTATTGAAGTACCAACCCCTAGATTTAGTAAAGCACCAACCTTAAACAAGAAGGCGCAAACCCCCAAGATGAATCTCTACCAACCAAATCCACCTGATATGTTTTCCACCTCTGAAATATTTCTACAAAAAATGATGATGACACAATGAACCTCTCTTTCCTTCCTTCTTCAAATTTTCTCTTTAGGTCAACTCGTCTAAATATTCTTCACCAAGTTGATTAGGTCTAATGACCAATCTCTGCAACACATGAAAAGACTCAAGAACATATGCACACACTCTTTTCCCCCTCTTGATGGTCACAAATACATATTTCACCTTCTTTATTCTTCTCTCTTACTCGCACTTTACATCATTTCTCTAAACTAACTCAAATTATCTTTATAACTTACTTTTATATGACTCTTGATAATAATACCATAGGTCAGCCATCATAAGGAAAATGTCAGATATTCAACTTACAAATATCATAATTAAATAATAAAAACATCACTCAAGTAACCAGATAGGTTGGTAATACCATCAAGAACCATCTAGAACTCCATTAGGAATTAAGAACCCTTAATGCACAACAAGAGCCTACTCGCCAATACCAAATTACTAGCGCCATCAACAGCTTCACCAAACCACATACACCACTTATAAAAATTATCTAAGACTTGAAAAAAACTTTATAAATCTAGAAAAACATAAAACCATAAACTCACTTCATTAAGCTAATTGAAAATAACGACAATCAACATGCCCCAAAACTAGTCTTCAGAAATGAAGCTAAAACCCCCATGAAATGACCTCATTCATGAAACTGTAATTTATAAATGGAATTATCATGAACTTAGTGTAATCAAAAAGTGCATAGTATTCCATAAATTAGACTTTAGAGCCACCAAAACACATTTGCAACCAAACCAGTAGATACTTCCAAAAAATTCCATAAACTTGTCTTGCAAAATGAGCTTGTACATACCTCCTTAGGGAAAAAATGATATGAAACCACATAATTTAACATGAGTAAATAATCCCATGATTCCTCAAAAAAACAATTAGTTAACATGTCCAATGGACAACTTTTGAGAAAATGGAAAATCTTTAGAAACTTGCCTTTTTGAGTGGGGTCCACACATAGCTAAAATACCTAACTTGCACATCCAGAGAAACCTGAGAGAGTCCTCCGTAACCTTCAATCATCATTCTATAAAAAACAATCCATTCTAGGCCATTGGGAAAATAACTTCCCCATTTCTTTAGAACTAGGGTTTTAAGAGGGTTTAAAACCAGTTTGGCTTCTTAATGATTATTCATAAATTAATGGGCCTCAATGTTTAAATAATTCCAAAATAAACAATGTAGGAACCTTCCCCCACTACCTTGGAGATGTTGGAATACCATGCAAATATTTCACGTGCCAATGAGCATCAGAAAGACAAATTCGACCTTGGTTTTTCATTTCTACAAACACTGTATGAGTAAAACTACAACTACTCGTAAAATATTCAATAATAGGAATTTAAATTTGGACCACACCCCTATATAAACATTAAAATAAATATCCAATTGTCACCTTTTTTGAAATAAACTCATTTTAGACAAAAAAATAATCCACTGAACAGAGATCAAAACCACCGAACAGAGATCAAATCCACCGAACAGAGATCAAAACCCACTTTCTCAGAGTTAGCAATAATACCAAAATAACCAAAATAAATATGATTTAACCAACACACATGGATATATATATATATAAGAATCAAACAAAGTGTGCTCCAGACGCGCACGTCTCTGAAAATATATATGTACATAAGTTCATAATGTATACATCTCGAACTAAGCACGTGTCATAATGTACATATATGGGACCACATGCGGTCGCAAAAGGCTATATATATATACAATGGACTGTGAATCTACTCATGACCACATATATGTGTCATCCAAGTGGACTATAAATCTACTCATGAAACATCTTCCCTCTCTTCGCCCTGCTAGAAGTAGCACGTCCACGACCTGGGGATGTAGTGGAGGGAGATGCCACTACGGATTTCATCCGTGTGGTCCTAGGTGTCTCTAAGCATGCCTGCAACCTAACCTGCACATTCATAAACAACAAGTTTTTAACACCCAAAATTTTAAAATACACTCAAAATTTAGAAACTTGTACAATTTAGTTAAAATGTATGTGAAATCTTACCGCAATGTCATGATCCCTATCAATTTGTTGTTGACGCGTCGCAGGGACAACAATAGACTCACGAGGGGTAAGCTACATACAAATAATTAATTTTCAAATTAAATATTTGACATGTATATACCTACAAAATTTGATATTGTAGATTTAAGTTTAATAAGAAATAATGAACCTCCAAAATTTAACAAATTTAAAAAATTGTGTACCTCAGTTAGTGGATCTGCAGATGCTATGGCAGTATCTACAGCAGCCTCCACAGTCTGCATATATGGAGGAGTCTCTCTAGCAGTCATAAGCTATACAAAAAACATGTACAAATTGAAATATTAAAATCTACTTAAGAGCTATACAAAAAACATGTACAAATCAATATTTAGTTACTCAAGAAAGAATAAAAATGTTATTATTTTATCTTCTATTTAGGCTAAATACATAGGATCTATAAATGTTAGCACGAAGGCCATCTATCTTCATAAGATTTTGACAAAGTTTTGTATTTAATCAAGGTAACCCATAGTCATCTTCTATGACAATTAGAGCATCATTCAAATTTGAAGGACTTTTAAATCTAACATCACCAGACCAAACACATATCTAGATTCACAGAATTTCATCAAGGAGTTGATCCATGGATAGGTCAAGTGTAAAGTTTGAGGTGGAGAAGTTTAATGATAAGAAAAACTTTGATATGTGGAAACTCAAAGCACGTGTTGCACTGGTGCAATAGGGGCTTCACAAATACATGGATTGAAAGGTAAAGAAACCTGTAGGGATGGATGAAAATGAATGGGAAGATCTGGATATGAAATCACTCAGTGCAATATGATTACATGTTTAGCATATGAGGTTCTCTTCAATATAGTTGGAGAAAAGACATCAACATGTTCATGGACCAGATCAGAAAGTCTTTACATGACGAAATCTATAAGAAATTATATTTTCCTGAAAAGGAATTTGCATGAATTGCAGATGAAAGAAGGTATGAAAATTGTTTTTCATTTAAATATTTTTAATATTTTATTATGTCAGTTGACTAGTATTTATATGAAAGTGGAGAATGAAAACAAGGTAGTCACCTTTTTATGTACTTTACAAGATTAATGGGATAATATAGTAACTTCTTTTAGTTTTCATATTGTTGATGACCTTGACTATGCTTATGTTGTTGGAGCATTTTTGGCTCGGAAATGAAAGAAATTTTGTTGGAAATATCTCTACACTTGAAGCCATGTGTGCTAGAGCCAGATCTAAAGAAAGAGGTCAAATTTAAAGCGGTACATCTAGATCTAAGTCACAAAGGAGGAAGATTAATGCAAGGTGTCAGGACTACGAAAAATCAGAGCATCTTAAAAAGCATTATTGGATGACGAAAGAATTAGAAAAGAAGTAAGATGTCACAAAGGAAGGAAATCAAGTATAAACAAGTGAAGGTATGACTGATGAAGTTTTATCGGTTTGTAACGTTTCCTATTATCAACATGAATGGTTGTTAAATTCTGGTGTTACAAAAATTACATTTTTCCGCATAGAGGTTAGTTTTCTTCTTACTAACCCCTTGATGGTAGTTACATTCTATTGGTAAGTTCAATGTTTCATATAAAATAGAAGGGATTGGTAGCATCAAGATAAATATCTTTGATGGTATAGTAAGGACGTAAAAGAAGTAAAACATGTACCATAACTACAAAGAAATTTAATTTCCTTGAGTGAATTAGACACTAGTGGTTATAAGTTCACAAGTCAAGGTAGAGTTGTAAAGGTGTCTAAATGTTCCTTAGTTATAATGAAGGATCTAAAAGTAGGAAATGTTTACATATTACAGGGAAGAACAAATATCAATCAAATAGCTTCCATTGTATGTATTTTATATAGGTTGAGTATAAGAAAGTGAAACTCATGTACAGAGGTCCAAGAATTAGAAACAAAGTGTAAAGAGATTTGTAACTAACCTGCATAAAACTCATGTGAGGCGTGCCAGTAGCCTCAGTTCCCTGAGCAGATGATGACCCGCCAGGCTCCTGTGTATAAAAGAGAAAAATATTAATACATGTACAACATACACGTGAAACAAATTATAATAATAATCTAAAGCAATTAAATGATTTATTAAAAATGTAAGTTTGTACAACTTGAAACTTACGTTTGAAACACGCCCAACCGCAGTAGCTAGCATGTCGACACCGGATGTTTCCTTCACCGGCTCTTGCTATTTAAAATAAAATAAAAAATTAGTTTTTTACATGTATGTACATGACGTACAATCAAATATATATATATTATTTAAATTTATTTAAAATTTACCTGTGAAAGACCAATATCAGTGGCTCCAGTTCCAAAAACATTCCCCAACATCTCATCTATAGAAAAGAAATCCTGTGAACCAGCAAATGATGTCTCGCCCGTGGCATACGGCACCACATGATCCACAAAGGTGGTGTGGTGCACTAGAACTCCACGCTCCACCAACATCACCGGATGCAACTGGGTGCTATGCCGGGTGAGAGTGTCGCTGAGCTCCTCAATGCATGCAATGTATCAATCTCCACAACCTCCTTCACTGTAGGAGGGATAACTGAAGGCAATGGGGGTTTTGGGGCATGGGGGATCCTAGGCTGACCTACGCGTGCACCAGGTCTGCTCTGTGCAGAGCCACCTCCTCGACCAAAAAAGTCTGAAAAGTCAAAATAATTTGGGACCTCATTGAGCACGAACTCACAATATAATTTCTTCAAAAAATAAAGAGGAACCTCATTGTTGTTGCATGGTGGATAATCAAAAACCATCCACCATCGGTCCCAAAAATTGTTTTTGATTCTATCATCATGGCACCAATGGATTGGGAACCGTTTGCAAGTAACTGGGGGCATTGGTTCTAGGGTCGGTAAATAATGCACAAATGAGGTCTTTTCCAATTTTTTTGTCTTTGACGGCCGCATGGGATAGTTTATCCGCATACCACCGCCTACAGTCACTTCTAAAGGTGTTCCATCTATGTATTTGGTTGGTTGCAGACTCGACTTCACCAATCAATGTTTGCAATGTATTGGCTAAAGTCATGCGGGATGGATTTGTAGCATGATTTTGTCTTATAGTTTGAATTAGGTTCTCAATGACAATTTTATTTTCTTGGATTCTTCCAATGATATTATCTTGCGTTCCTATTGGCTCAAGTGGGGATGTATGAGCCACAGGGGCGGATCTATGTTTGGAGGAGGGTTTTGAGGAATGTTCGGAGGGTTTTGAGGAATGTTCGGTGCGTTTTGAGGAATGTTTTGACGGTTTGCACGATTTCAAGCTTGCCGACCAACTGATAAAACAAGAAAATTGTATACATAAACAAACATTTCACAAAACCCATGAAAATGCAAAAAAAAACCCTAAAATGCAAAAAAATGATTACAATCGGGGACTTACCTCCTCGTCTTGGTGGCATGGTTGAATCTATCGCTATCCAGAAGTCCGATGAGCAATTTTGAGATAGTATTGAAAGCGCGAGTGAAAAACGTTTAGGAAAAGTCACGGTTCGAAATGAAAAATGAGGAAAATAACGAGCCGCGGGACTGTTAAATTTTGTCTCAGAGTTCCGCGATCGCGGTTTAGGTTCGGTAATTACCGAACCTAGAATTCAAGAACCGCGATCGCGGTACCTTTATTTCGGGTTTTTATGTCCACGGAATTGTCCACCAACTTCGTGCACTATGTGGATGGCGTAGGAAAGGGATCTATTACACTGAAGCATTGAGTACCATGTAGTTAACAAGGATCTTAATCTGTCCATCATTCTTTATGTTGGTCCCCATGGGGCTAATCCACTTAAATTCCTCAATTGGTTCAATGATGCCTAACTTAAGCATTTTATCAATCTCTTCTTTTACCTTCATTCATTGGTCAAGTTTCATCCTATAGGATGCGTGAAATCTTTAAGATTAATTTTCATCTCTCTCAATGAGGGATGTATGCCCTTTAACTCATGATAACCCCTTGGAAATAATCCCGAAGTTGCACAAAAACTCAATGATCTTTGAAACCTCTTCTTTTTACCAATAGTCTCCAATGATAGCCTCCTTAGGTGCATCCTCAGTCCCAATATTAACCTTATTATTCTTCATAGGAACATGGTATGCGCGTGCCTTCTCATCTGCAGAATCCATCACTTCATGCACATCCTCTGTATGGTTAATATCTAGGTTCTCTACTTCCTCATCATTATAGTGAAGAGGAACCGGCACAAACCATTTAGTTGGGTCGGGGCACAAATAGAGCCTTGAACTCTAGATATGGTGACCCCCGACTTGTTATATTTCAAATAGGAGATAGGGGTGAGCCCACATAGAGTGACCATTCACCATATCCCATAGGAGAAATATTTTTCCTTCTCTTTCCATGCGTGACCCATTATTGTTTCTTCGATTTCTATCATATCCTCCCGCACTTCGGTCTTAGGTTCTCCTAATAGTTGGACCATAAGTTCTATTGAATTTTGACTATCTCCCAGTGTGATGCACTTCATAATCTGCAAGGCCTCATGTACTAGTGGCTCAACGGAAAAACAATCAAATGAGCAATACCTTAAGTCATACCACGCCGATGCCAATTTCTTTTTTAACTCCGCATGAACATACCAAGCTTGCGCACATCCTCGAGAGAGTAAATTATAAATTATGGACCCAAAGGGATAGTTGTATAACCTCTGTTCCATATGCCCATTGTCTTTCACAATTATGGATATGTTAATTTATACTACAATCAAAACTATTTAAATTTAGCCAATGAGATGGGGGTAAAATGGTTGGGTCATTTGATTATTTCCTAGCCCACGAAGGTTTGAATCCCACTCGGGCGTGGGGATCTAGGACCTGTTTGTGCCCTGCAGAATAGTTATTCCTCTATTATTTGAAAAGAAAACCGTTGGGAAAGGGACTCGTCCACCCTTGTTAACCACACAAAATAATATTAAAATTTAATTGCAAATTGATATCTATCTAGGTAAACTGATATTTGTTTCCCTTGAGAAAATTATGTACCTTTTGCATCCCATATTGACTAAAATAATTGATCAATATTCTAGAGGTAAAATAAAACTAATTAATTTATTTTTTTATATGTTTTTTTATCAATATTTGTTTATTTTTGGTCATTCTTTTGTAATTTTGAATGAAAAAATGAAACCATGTGGGACAAATTCCTAATGAATATGTAATAAATTTAAATAAATTAGTGTCCAAACCCATAATAGGAAAATTATAAGTAATAAATCCCCAAAGTTAGTATGCATTAGTTGGTGAATTATTTCACCAGTAAAAATATGAACAAGTTTTCATCTAATGGATGATTTATAATTAGTGTAAGAACACAAAGGTAATATGGTCCAAGTAGGTGAATATAATTGATGTAGTCAAGGGAAAAATATGCCACATACGATTAGGATGAAATAATACATAAGAAACAAGTGTGGAACTCCTAGATGTGATTGAGATGTAAATTAGTTCATGGATGGTTATCTTAGTAAGTTAGTATATATCAAGTGAGATCATATAGGTTTTTATTATTTACAATTATCACATCGTTATACCGGCAGGAATATCTTGGGGATTAGTGTAAAGGGATCCTTGAGAATGAAAGGATATAGCGGTTGGTCTAAAAATAAGGGGTAATATTTAGATTCTCATGATTGCACATGTTTTAAATATTTTCTATTAAAAAAGGTGTGATATTTAGAATTCCATGATCGCACATCATGTGTTTTAAATATTTTCTACCAAGTGTCCCACTCATAAACCGGTGAGTGTGAGAAGTTGAAGGGGAAAAGGTGGAAATTGCAAAAAAACATTTTATGATAATTTTCTCTTTGTTGAACAAAATAGATCCCTATCTAGGAAATGATAGATATCCAAAATATTTGAAGTCTCAAATATCTAAGCCTAAATCAATATCTATTGGAACAAATATCTATTTCAAATGGATATTTGTATCTTGTGTAATTTAAGAAAAAATGCCAATCTATACTACGATAAAAAAAAAAAAAAAAATGATTATGCAACTCAATATCTATCTAGGCTAAGCTGATATATGTTTCTCAAGAAAACGTGTACCTTCGCATCCCATATTGACTGAAAAAATTGATCAATATTCTAGAGGTAAGAGAAAACTTTATTAATTTAAATTTTGTATGTTTTTATCAATGTTTGTTTGTTTTTTATTTATTTTTAATTTTGATTGAAAAAATTGAAACCATGCGGGACAAATATCTAACAAATATATATAATATATTTAAACAAATTAGTGTCCAAACCCATAATAAGAAAATTATTATTAAAATAAATGTCCAAATTTAGTATGTATCTAGTGGGTGAATGTAATCACTATAACAATAGGAACACATTTTTCTCCAATGGGTGATTTATAATTAGTGTATAAGAACACAAAATATGCTCCAAGTAGGTAAATATAATTGATGTAGTCATGGGAAAATATGCTACATACAAACTAGGAGGAAATAATATATAAGAAACTTGTGTGGAACACCTATGTGATTAAGAAGTACATTATGTAAGAGGTTCATGGAGGGTCATCTTGGTAAGGTAGTACATATCACACGCGACCATCTAGGTTTTTATTTACAATTATCACATTGATATACCGGTATGAATATCTTGGGTATTAGTGTAAAGGGATCCTTGAGAATGAATGGATATAGTGATTAGTCTAAAAATAAGGGGTAATATTAAGAATCTCGTGATTGCAATGTTTTAAACATTTTCTACCCAAAAATAAGGTGTGATATTTAGAATATCATTATCCCACATCATGTGTTTTAAACATTTTCTACCAAGTGACCCATTCATAAACCAAGTGGCGCAGAAATTGAAGGGGAAAAGGTGGAAGTCTGTAAAACTATTTTATGATAATTTTCTCATTATTGAAAAAAATAGATATCTATCTAGGAAATGATGGATATCCAAAATATTTGAAAACTCAAATATCTAAGCCTAAATCAATATCTTTGGAAGAAATATCTATTTAAAATAGATGTTTGTATCTTTTTAATTTAAGAAAACATAAATGCCAATCTATATTACGATAAAAAATATTAAAATTTGATTGCAACTCAATATATATCTAGTTAAATTGACATTTGTTTCTCTCAAGAAAATATGTACCTTTTGCATCCCATATTGACCAAAAACATTTATCAATATTATAGAGGTAAGAGAATTAATTAATTTAATCTTTTTGTATGTTTTTATCATTTTTTTGTTTTTTATTGTGATTTTGAGTGAAAAATAAAAGGAAAAACATACAAAATTGAATTCATGTAGGAAAAATCCCTAAAAATTGCCATGTAACACCCCCACCCCGATTATCAAGTAAACCCTCATAAAGCTAACCCTTCTTCAATGTGCATTGAGATTCATAGTAATAAACACAATCCCTTATCACAAATTGAACTAATGTTGTCATATGTACACAACCGCCACATTGTCAAATAGTTTTTGTCATGAACAAAATGTTATCTTTTTCACATATAGATAAACCATTGTATTAATATGATTGTATTAATTTTTGTATTAATTTTTGTGGTCCTTATGGATGTTATCTCTATTTCATAAGAGGTCATCGGCACCAAAAAAAAACATTAGTTTATCAATATATGTACTAGTAAAAACCACCCCACTCACCTCTCGCCCCTCACAACCCCACTTTCTTCATAGTATAGGTGGTCAAGCATCCATTACTTAAACAAAATAAATTACACTTTATGTACACTTAACTAAATACATACATATGTGTTAAGTGATAATATAAAATGCCAAAAAAACCATACATGAAACATAATATCGTTAACCTATATCTTAAAGATACTCTTTATTAACAATGTTGACATATAATACACAAATCAAGAACTCAACACTAGATGACATTTCATGGCTAATAAACTAATCACCTAATAACTCACTCCATAACAAAACTCATGAGTAAAGATTCTCATATCATAGTTGTTTTAACGAGATAGCTTAACAATTTCTGTGATTAAATTTATTTGTTGTATTCAATTTTATTTAGATATATAGATTAATACAATATAATTTTGTTTGGTGAGCTCTATATTTGGTATAGAATTGATGTTAGAGATGACAGAGATACAAGTCAATGTTTCCTTTTGTCGAAATAAAAAACAATTTGTTGTTCATCACGAGACAACAATCTAATTTTACAATTACAATTTCCAATTAAAAATTCCCCGGTTGAACTCAGAATTTTCTTGGGGAAGATATCTCTTTTCGTCTTTCAACAAAAATCTCTCCAACTTTCACACACAAAACCAACTAAGTAAAATCGGAGCTTAAGTACTGTTTACATAACATTAAAGTATTCGAAGTCAGCATCCATCTCCTTTTAAGGAAAAATGGGAACTTAAGTATTGTTTACAGAACTATAAATTATGCGTCCACATGAACATATGTGCCCGATACGCCTTCCCTGTATCATCCATGAATTTACTGCAAGTTTTGTGATCATGACCGCGCAATATCACTTGCAAAATGCAACCCTCGTCTGCTATAAGGAATATCACAACGACACCTTTGAAAAATTCATCTTGTATCCTAACAGTATAAATTCGTTTACTTTCAGGGAAAGTGGGGTATTTCCAGTACCTTAACATGTTTAGTATAATCCTGGTAACATTTGTATACAATATATTAATCATTATTGAAGACATTTAATTGAGATATAAACAATGGAAATATTAGACACCCACCATTTGGTTAACATCCTTCGGGTTGACGTTTCTTCCGGAAATAATAGCAGTTGATATATTAGAAGGAAACGCCTGTATACATTTGCCACGCATAACTGTTACAAACCTTGTTCCTAATAATATTTATTTTTAGCAAAAAAAAGTATCTCAATTAGTTTTCAGAGACTCACCAGACTGTCTCTCCAATTCGAGCCTGTTGAGATCTTAAAATGAGATAGCTTTTGCAATTGGCCCAGTCCTCAATGCTCCGCAGATTCCAGCATTCTTCGGCTTTAATTACTTCTATTGAGCTCAGATCTTGAACATCCAGAGTTTCTACTCCACCACATCCACTTATATTCAGATATTTAAGACTTGCCAGATTAGAAAGGCATGTCAAAGTTTTCAACGCTAGACAATTCATCAGGTCCAGTCTTATCAAATTTCCTGGTAAGCCTTCAATTTCTGTCAAACTCTCATTGTTGGACAGATCAACAATTTCAAGATTGGGAAATAGACTTTTGGGCCCATGGATGCATACCTTGGATATGGAGCTGTGTTTCAGGATCATATTTGTTAAACTACTTACCCGATTGGCATGGGCAGCTTTGAGAGCCAACTGTCCGTGATCAACACTTCCCTGCATCTGTAAACTATCCAATGGCATCTGACGTGGATCCTCTACTATTTTGAACTCATTAATTTTTGGACAATCCTGTACATCCAGAAATTTGATATTCATCCATAAAATATCTTCTGTTAACGTACTCATTCCCGAGCTATGTATGATTAACCTTTCTAAATGCAGTAACTGTTCAACAGATTTACTTATATCACAAAGATTTAAGCAATCACACAGAATCAAGTCAGTTAACCGGCTCATTTTTTTAGAGAAGCTGGTAAATGTGTCAACACACGGCTCCCTATATTTAGTTGTTGCAGTTGCAGATTTTCGAGGTGTTCAAGATGCTCGAGCAACTGCTCCATTCTAGTATCCAGTAGATTTAAGTACTTTAAAGATCTCTGATCTATCGTTCCCCTCGGCAACTGCTGCAACGAATGACAACCTCCAAAATCGAGGTACTCCAGCTCGGAGATTTTGCCCAAATCCGGGAGGAGGATCCAAATGCAAGCTCTCAATGCTAAATGTTGAAGTTGCAATGATTGAGTAAAAGCATGTGGCAACTCTTTTAAATCACTGCAGTGAGATAGATCTACATGTATAAGGTTGATTAATTCTCCAATTAAGAGTGACAACATACCTTGAATATTGTTCAAATCTACCTTAACCAATTTATTCATATTCAGCTTTCCTAACCCATCCTGAAAACTGATTACGGGCAAGTGCTCTGTGACGCAAGGATGAATCTAACGATGATGAACCGAGCTGCAAGGATCTTTTGTCAAATCCGCTGCTTGAATTACTTCCGTCAGGTAGCTGCGAAAGAGAGTACATGAATTTATTAAAAGTCCTACTTCTTGAGAGGCTGCGTAAGATCAACTACCGAAAATTCAATGGCTTCAAAATTGAAATCAACATCAATTTCAAAATCCACAAGGCATTTTTGGTGGAACAGGCAGTCCACACCGCCGCAATCGAACAATCCTTCCAAAACCCTTTCTGTCTTCTCCAACTAAGTGGTAAAAAATACCTCTTTTGCAGTAATTATACAGGGAAACATCCACAATGGCCAAAATAGAGAACACACAGATTTACGGGTAAAACTCTCAAGAGGAAACATCCACGGAGCAAAGGTATTCTCTTATTGTTCAAATCAGGAAATTACAATCAGCACAGTTCTTCCTCTTGCAACTCTCTTTTTTTGTACAGCTTCAATGGGCATACATGGATTTATAATATTCATACAGAACTGAATTCATTAATGCGTTCCTATCCATATTCTAACTAAAGTTGTCTTGTTACAACAACAAGCTGAATAATAGGATCTCAATCCACCAGAAGAGGAATCGTTGTCATCTAATTTCAACAATCTCCACCTTGACAACAATTAACCTGATACCTTGCTCATTGCTCATCACCTTTTTTGCAAGCCAAGAGAAGCCAAGCACCACCGCAGCTTCTCTAATATAACCGGTTTCGTGAACATGTCTGCACAATTCTTTTGAGTGTGGACCTTATCAAGAATCACCTGTCCTTCATCAACAACATGTCTTACATAATGGTATTTAACTGGAATATGTTTCGACTTACTATGGTAAGCTGGATTCTTAGCCAAATAAATTGCACTTTGACTATCACAGAAAATTTTTACACTTTTCTGAAACTGTCCTAACTCACCCAATAAACCTTTTAACCATACTACCTCTTTGCAAGCATGTGAAGTAGATACATACTCTGCCTCAGTAGTGGATAAAGCAACAATGCTTTGAAGCTTTGACATCCAACTAATAGGACCACCTGCAAGAGTAAAGACATAACCTGAAGTAGATCTTCTTTTGTCCAAATCACCTGCAAAATCAGAATCAACATAACCGCAAACCTTATCACTGCAACCATCAAAAGTGATACAATAACTGCTTGTGCCTCTAAGATACCGAAGCACCCATTTCACTGCTGCCCAATGTTCTTTACCTGGCTTTTCCATGTATCTACTGACAACACCAACTGCATGTGAAATATCTGGTCTAGTACTAACCATCGCATACATCAAACTTCCTACTTGCATTAGCATATGGTACATGAGACATATACTCCTTTTCTTCATCATTACTAGGACACAAACCTGAAGAAAGTTTAAAATGCGAAGCTAAAGGGATATTCACTGGTTTCACTTTATCCATATCGAATCTCTGAAGTATTTTCTCCACATACTTCTCTTGTGATAACCACAACTTGCCTTTCGTCTTGTCTCTGTGTATCTCCATGCCCAAGATCTGTCTTGCTTGCTCCCAGATCCTTCATATCAAATGTCCTAGCCAACTGAGCCTTTAACCTACTGATTTCAACCATGCTTTTGCTTGCTACAAGCATATCATCAACATATAACACCAATATAATGAACATGCCATTATCCAACTTTTTAAAGTAAACACAATGATCATATTCACTTCTGGTATAATTCTGGCTCACCATGAAGGAATCAAACTTCTTGTACCATTGTCTTGAAGACTGCTTCAAGCCATACAATGATTTCTTGAGTTTGCAGACAAACCTCTTGTTGTGATTTTGAACGAACCCTTCCGGTTGTTCCATGTAAATTTCCTCATCTAAATCTCCATGTAGAAATGCAGTTTTAACATCTAGCTGCTCCAATTCCATATTAAGCAATGCAACTAGTGCTAACACCATATACGAATAGAAACAATTTTTACAACTGGTGAAAAAATCTCATGAAAGTCAATACCTGCTTCCTGAGAAAACCCTTTTGCAACCAGCCTTGCCTTGTACTTTGAAAAAGTATCATCAACACCTTTCTTCAACTTGTATACCCACTTACAACCAACCGATTTCCTGTTCTTAGGAAGTTCCACTAGATCCCATGTTTTGTTTTTAATCAAAGCATCAATTTCCTCTTTCATGGCATGTTTCCATTTGTCACTATCTGAAACCTCTATTGCTTCTTTATAACAACTTGGTTCTCCTTCATTAGAAATTAAAGCAACAGAAGTGACAAAATCATCATACCTACTTGGAACTGATCTGATCCGTGTAGACCTTCGTAGAGCTTGTTGTGGTATTTCCTCAATTTCCTGAGGTGTTTCAATCTGCTCATCCTCCTGAGTGATTTCCTCATGAATATCCTACTCACGGACATCTTCATGATCTTCTCCCATGGATGAATGTATATCAAATTGAATTTGTTGTAACTGTGGTTTATTAATCTGTTTCATGGCATTCTTATCATCTTGATTTTATGAGTGAAATTTCATCAAATATGACATCTCTGTTTATGATGATCTTATGGGCAGTAGGATTCCATAATCTATACCCCTTTACACCATCACCATATCCAACAAAGACTAATTTATGTGACTTAGGATCTAACTTTGAACGCTGACTCTTTGGAATAAGTGCATAGGCATCACAACCAAAAACTCTAAGACTAGAATAATTACATGGTTGGCCTGTCCATACCTCTTCTGGAATCTTGCAGTCAATTGTTGTCGATGGCGATCGATTAACCAGGTAACAAGCTGTAAGCAAAGCTTCTCCCCACAATTCCTGCTGCAACTTTGCATTACTGAGCATGCTTCTTCCTCTCTCGAGAAGAGTCTTGTTCATGCGTTCAGCAACACCATTCTGTTGTGGAGTGTAAACAATGGTTCTATGCCTTTCGATCCCTTCATTCTTGCAATAGTTATCAAATTCCTTAGAAGTAAATTCTCCTCCATTATCTATTCTAAGACATTTAATGGATTTTCCTGTGCCTTTTTCAACTAAAGCTCTAAACTATTTAAAAGTGTTAAATACATCAACTTTTCTCTTTAACAAATAGATCCATACTTTTCTTGAGTAATCATCTATAAAACTAACAAAATATGATGATCCTCCATACGAGAGTTTCGAGAGATGGACCCCAAAGGTCTGAATGAATATAGTCAAGGATATCTTTACTTGTATGTTTTCCAGGTTTAAACTTTTGTCTAGCTTGTTTCCCATAAATACAATGCTCACAGAACTTCAAATCTACAGTTTTTAAACTAGGAAGTAGTTTACGATCAGCAAGTACCTTTATTCCTTTCTCGCTGATATGACCCAATCGTTGATGCCATAAGTGAGTGGATTCACCTGCATCCTCTGATGTGACTCCCACTTGATCGATTTCTATCCTTCCTTCAAGTTTATACAGATTCCCGACTCTGTTAGCTTTCATAACAATCAAGATACCTTTTGATATCTTCAAAACTCCACCTTGAACTGAACCCTTATATCCACTAGAATCAAGAACTCCCAAAGATATCAGATTCTTTCTCAAGTCAGGCACATGTCTCACATCTGTCAGTGTTCTAACAATCCCATCATACATTTTAATTTTGATACTCCCTATCCCAACAGTTTTACATGTAACATCATTACCCATGTAAACTACCCCATCATCAATAGATTGATACGTAGAATACCAATTCCTATGCAGACACATGTGATGGGATGCCCCAGAATCAATTAACCAGTCATAATGGTACTGTGAGACAATAGACGTAGATAATACCTCATCAACCATACCTGAATCCTTCTCGGCTATGTTAGCCTCCTTTGTAGAGTCCTCCTCCTTAGATGCCTCTTTACGTTTCCAGCAATCTTTCTTGAGGTGTCCTGATTTGTTACAGAACCAACACTTCAACTTGCTCTTTTTGCCCTTCGACTTGGATCTAGCTGGGCCCTTCGAATGTTGTCCCCTCTCAGTAGTTCTACCTCTGGCCATCATAACTTCTATGTCAAGTTTCCAGAGAAGATCTCTTTCGAGTTTCCTCAGATATCATAGCTCCAACAACAACATCAAAGCTAATAACCTCGTTAGAACTAAAACTAATAGAGGTTATGAAATGATCCCAAGATTCAGGCAGAGAACTTAATAATGTTACCGTCTTATCCTCATTCGAAATTTTGTCACCCGTGCTTTGTCCAATTTACAAATAAGAGTATTAAAAGTATTTAAATGTTCCAAATTGTCATACCTTCCTTCATACGCAAGGTATACAGCTGATGCTTCAGAGGATTCTGTTCGTCAAGGATTTAGTCATGTACAGGCTTTCTAGTTTTGTCTAGAGTCCTGTTGCTGTTGTTTCAGACACGATGTTGAATAATACATCGTCGGCCAAGCATAGGTGAATAGCATTGAGAGCACGAGTTTCCATCTCGTCCCACTCATCATCATCCATACTCGCGGGTTTCTTCACTTTTCTATGAGTGCCTTCACAACTCCCTGCACACACAATATATCCCGCATCTTGACCTTCCATAACTCGAAGTTATTGCTCCCATCAAATTTCTCGATCTCGAATTTAGCACTCTGTGTCTTTGCCATCACGCTTCCACACTGTGATTGCTCTGCCATGGGTCCAATAAACACCGTAAGTGGCCCTTCAACGCATCGAATGATTTCTCCCTTCAAACTCGCCCCTCGTGGCCTCCCTCCAACCTTGCTCTGATACCACTTGTAGAAACTTATACAGCCACAAAAAGATTATGCACAAAAAAATATTAATGCGAGTAAATGAAATTCAATGGCCAAAATAGACAAAAACATAAACACACAGATTTACGTGGTAAAACCCTCAAGAGGGAAACATCCACGGAGCAATGGTATCGGTTCTCTTATTGTTCAAATCAGGAAATTACAATCAGCACAGTTCTTCCTCTTTCAACTCTCTTTTTTGTACAACCTCAATGGGCATACATGGATTTATAGTATTCACACAGAACTGAATTCATTAATGCGTTCCTATCCATATTCTAACTAAAGTTGTCTTGTTACAACAACAAGCTGAATAATAGGATCTCAATCCACCAGAAGAGGAATCATTGTCATCTAATTTCAACATCTTTCTCTTTACTCTTGAGAGAATCATAACTAATTTTTAAAACCCTCTATAATATATCATCTCGGCATTTGTATTTGGAATTTTTGTAACTACCGCATCCAAAGGTAGCTTTTGTCACATTTCCATAAAGCTTCCCCCTCCCCCAATTTTCAAAGCCAAAGGGAAGCCATCACAGATGTTGACCAACTCGCACCAAATTTTCAAAATCTTGGAGGGGTTTATAGTGATGGAAAACATCTTTGGAAGAATAGCTCTTGCGCATATTTCATGGCCTAACATTTTAAAATCATACAATATATTTATTTGAGAGCGCACAAGTAGATTTCTATCACGAGATGTGACCAAAATCAAACTACCATTTCTCAGAACATCTTTCACTAATAACAAATTCTCTATTTTCTCTGTGTCATCTATGTCATCAAATACAATCAGAACTCGTGGGAATCCTCAAAGACGATCTTCATTTGGTGTGATCCGCATAACATTGAGTCTTCCTCAAAGTGTGGGACTTTGTAAAATAGGAAAACTCTCCAGATTAAAGGTTGGTTCCTATTCCTCTGTTTAGGTGCATACGTAGAAACTTGTAGAGGGTCTATTCTAATCTAATCTAAACTTTACCAAGGAGACAGGGATAGAAGGAATACAAAAATTAAAACAAAGCTAAACTACGAGGTGATGCACCGAAGGAATGATGAACATTTTTTTTGCTGATAGACACAAACCAAATAAAATGCATACAATAATCAAGCACAAATAACCAGATTTATAATGAAAGACCAAGATGAGAGAAAGAAGACAAGAAAGGATCTAGAATCGATCACAAAACATGTTTTATTGCTCTTGTAGATTGATACAATACATTAAGAAATGACCAAGAGGTGAGAAACATATTACAGTTTTAATGGAAGGTCTGAACTCCATGAGTTCCTTTTCTAGAAGGAAAGGGGAGCCTACAAAAGACAAAGAATGTCCAACCCTTTACAATGAGTCCCGAGCCTGTATTTATAGATTCGATATAGAGGGGAGAAAGAAGAGAGAAGTGGGAAAAAAAAATCCAAGCTCAACCACCACTATTTAATGCCTCCCATAAAATCTATCCCAAATCTATCTTGACTCATCAAATCCTTATTCGACACCTCGAAGGAGGAGGAAATGGCGGAGCAGATCGAATCCGATCTAGTTGTTGAGGAAAGAAGATCCTGCATTAAAGGCCCAAAGACATTTCTCCATTTTCTCCCACCTAACCTCCCAAAAATTAAAGTTTTATCTTTCCATGGCATAGAGGGCGTCGAGATGCTTCCAACGGTGTAAGATTTGTAATATTTTGAGCCCTGAGTCGAAAGATATGCCCCTTCAAAGTTTGTATCGGGTCCGTACAAATGGGTGGGAAAATTAGTTTGAAAAATGGGCCTCTTTTTTAATATGGGACACATGGAGGGTAGGCACTTGTCCGAGGGTGGCCTCTATACTTTGTTTTTCTTGAGTGGCGTGAAAAATTTCGACACGTGGCTTCCTCTTTTGTTGGCTGTTCAATTTCTATGTTTTTTGGCTAAGTCCTTTGCTTAGCGGGGTATACCTTTTGACCAGGGACACGTGGCAGTTAGCACTTGTTTGGAAACCCTCTCTCTATTCAATCCTTGAATTAGCACCATTTTAGACACTTGGTTTTGACCTCATGCCATCTTTGTCCCATGCATTGACTATTCAACCAACTCTGTCCCCTTTTTTGAGATTGGACACGTGGAGGCACCGCTATTCGCTTGAAAGCCCGATTCAAAATTTTCCTTTGAAGGAGCATCGAGTTGACACTTGGCAGCCTCCACGCGGTCTAGTGGACTTTTCAACGGTCCCTCTTATCTTTTGGACTTTGGGCTACGTGGCGAGCTCGCACTCATTTGGGTCTCCCCTTTGGACTAACTCTTGGAAATGCGCCAGGCTGACACTTGGCACTCTCCACTTGCACTTTTATACTTAGCCAATTTTGAGGCCCACCCTATCCACCTTTTGACTCTGTTTGACCATTTGACCCTGCCTCCATTTCGGCCTGGGACACGTGGAGATGCGGCGCTTGTTTGAGCCTCCCTTTTTTTGGATTCATCTTTGGAGAAGCGCCATTAGGACACGTGGCTCTCTCCACTGGCTCCTCCATACTTAGTCGATTTTGACTCTTTCCCGAACTGTTTCGAGCCCGAAAACTTCAATCTTCACCATTTTTCCCTTTCTTGCTCCTGGCTCCTCTCTGCGGCACTACCCCTTCTTCTCTGACCCTACAATTCCATTGTTGAGTCTACTTGTAACTTGAAAATGATTTAAGACATGAAACAACTTGACAAAGTCATTTTTCTTCATAGGGTCATTTAATCTTTCTCAACCTCTCGCCACTCCATTTTGAGTCTTTCTGCTACCTGTTTGTAAGATCTAAATGTGATTTCTCAAGTTCTTTCTATACGGGGTCGTGGCTGATCCAATATTCTTTCCCGGGGGTGAAATATGGATAACAATTTGGTGACTCACAGGGGTATCTGCCTACTAGATGAAAAGACCAATTGCCTTGTCATATCCATTGGGCATGGAGTCGAGAACGACAGGTCTGATACTGATTTTCCTCTGATTCATGAGCCCGACTATTTGCACTCTCAATTTTCATAAGAAATCTCAAAATGAAGGTTTCTGAGAGTAGAAAATTGCTTTGACTCGGGGCTTCATCTGTCTCTCTGAATGGACTACATAAGAGCAACAAAACAACACCACAACTATATACAAAATTTGAAATCATACATGCTCCAAGTAGAACATGCAGAGCATGCAAAGCACTTAGGAGAAAAGAAACCTAAACTACAACAAGACAATGTGCACAAGCACTTAGAGGAAAAGAAACTAAACTAATATGTACAAGGTGAGAAACTTCCTTCTAGTAGCAATGTTTAAGATAGATTCCATTCACTGAATCTGCAACTCCTCACCATCCAATGTAGATAATTGGAAAGCATTGCTACTTTTACATTTTGTGACCATATAAGGGCCACTCCAAATGGCATCAACTTGGAATGCCTTCCTGGTTTTGCTCGATCTAGCATCCCATTTCAAAACTAGGTCTCCTTCCTGGAAGGTCCTTGTTCTTGCCTTCTTGTCAAAGCATCTCTTAATTGAGGCCTGATCCTTCTCTATTGTTTGAGTGCATGCTCTCTGGTTTCTTCCAATTCCATCAACTCTGCATACATAGCCTCCATTGGTTCAAATTCAGACATCTCCAGCTGCTTCATGAGTTCCAATGTTGGCAACTCAAGTGATATAGGCAACACTGCCTCTTTCCCATAGACAAGTTTGAATGGAGAGCTTCCTGTAGATCTCTTGGGTGTTGTCCTATCAGCCCATAAGGCTGATTTGAGCTTTGTGTGCTAGGTCCTTTGATTTTCATCAAGAGTTCTTCTGATGATCTTTAGCAGGTTCTTGTTTGTGGACTCAACTTGGCCATTACCTTGAGGGTAATAGTTTGATGAAGTGCTCAAGTAAATCCCATTCTAACAACCCATCCTGTGATCTTGGAACCTATGAATGCCAATGCATTATCTGATATAATGGTGGCTGGCACTCCAAATCTGGTTACTATCCCTTCATAGAAATCTAGTATACTAGACTCATTAGCTTCTTTGAGTGCCACTGCCTCGGTCCACTTGGTGAAATAATTTGTTGCTGTCAGAATCCATTTGTGGCCTTGGCTTGAATTTGGATTGATGACTCCAATGAAGTCCAATCCCCATTGCATGAAAGGTTGGTCAACTGAAATTGGGTGCAATGGAAGTGCTGCTAGCTTTTCTTTTCCTTTGAAGAATGCACAATTCTTGCACCTTTTGATCCATGCATAGCAGTCACTAAACACTCTGGGCCAATAATAACCTACCTTCATGATTTTGAGTGTTGTCACCCTTGAGAAAAATGACCTCCAACTGCTTCAACATGGAATTCTTGTAACACTCTTTTGATCTGATTTGTCCCAATGCATCTTAGCAAAACACCATTTATGTCCCTTTTAAACAAGACACCATCAATAAGAACATATGGGATGGCCTGAGTCTAAAATGTCTCCTTTTTTCTTTACTCATCCCATGAGGACACATGCTTGTTTGAAGGAAGTGCACCATGTCTTGAGTCCAACAAGGAGTAGGTACATCAACATTTTCTTCCTCTTGATTATTATGTAGAACAAAAAACAACTTCCTTTTCACTATTTTCTTCTTCTTGTTGACTTGAGGCTAGTTGTTCACACAACCCCTTCCCACGGACCAGCTTAGTGACCTTGATCTCAATGTCATACTCCATGACACGAGTGATCCATCCTGCACATTTTTCATTCAGATCCTTACTTGAGAAGGAAGTCTTTAACTCCTGCATGGGAGACTAACAATTGGATTTTATTATTTGAAACCAGATGCTTAAACTTTTTAATCCTCTGATCACTACCAAGACTTGCTTTTCAATGAAGGAGTATCTCACTTCATAGTCTTCCAGACCTTGGCTGAAGAAAGCAATTGGTTGTTTTGTACCTTCTTTGTTCTGCTTGAACTAAGATTGCAGAAATAGTGTCACTGCCACCAAAGGCATACAATATGAAGTCTTTGGAGAAATATGGATTCACGAGAGTTGGGGCTTGTGATATAGCTTCTTTGATGGCCTCAAAGCTTGCCTTTCCTTCAGCTTGTCCATCTGAATGCTAAGCTCTTCTTCAACATCAATGTTATTGGCTTAACAAGGGCAAAAAAGTTTGGTACAAACCTTCGAACAAAGTTGATCTTCCCTAAGAAGCTTTGAAGAGCTTTCTTGTGACTTGGCAATGGCAATGCTCTTATTGCTTCAACTCTCTCTGGGTCAATTGCCAGACCTCCTTAGACACAATATGGCCTAAAATCCTACCCTCATGGGCCAAGAATATGCATTTTTTAGGGTTCAATGATACCCCAAATCTCCTGCATCTTTGAAACACTTGCCTTAGGTGAAAAAGGTGGTCTGCTGCATTTTTGGAGAACACAGTAATGTCATCTAGATAGATCAACACTATTTTGTTGATTAGCCCTTTGAATGCCATATCCATAGCCCTTTGAAAAGTGGCACCAACATTAGACAATCCAAATGGCATTTTTCTGTAGGCATAGGTGCCCCATTTGGTGGTGAAAGTTGTTTTGAATTGATCATCTTCTTTCACCATGATCTGATTGTACCCTGAGTAGCCATCTAGGAGAGAGAATCTCTCTGATCCAGACACCACTTGCAAGATCTACTCCATTGAAGGGAGTGGGTAATGATCTTTGAGAGAAGCTCTGTTCAAGTCTCGAAAGTCTACACACAATCTAATCTCTCCATTCTTTTTTATGGGACCAAGTTTGCAACCCAACTTGAGTGTTTGATTGGAAATATTATACTTGCCTCTATCAACTTGTTCAGCTCTTTCTTCATCAGAGGCTCAATGTGTGGATTGATTGGTCTCTACTTTTTCCTGATGGGCTTAGCAGCTTGGATCTAGTTCAATTGTGTGTTGTGCTAGCTTTGGATTGAACCCTCTTAGGTCTTCATAGCTCCAAGAAAATACATCTGGAAATTCTTGGCAAAGTTGTATGAATTCATACCTTTCTTGCTCGGTGGCCACTTTGCCAATTTGAAGTGTTTTGCCTTCTCCAACTGGGATTGACTCTGAATCTTCTCCTTTGATCTTGTATGTTAGCCTTCTCTTTTCTAAAATGATCATTAGGATTGAAGATAGACTCCAATGTCACTAAGCCTTTGGGAAGCTTGTTTGTATGTAGCTATACTATTTGATTCCCATATTGTTGCTCTAATCTATTTTGATTTCTAGCTGAGAATTCAGCTTCTTCTTGCAAAAAATTAATGATCTGTTGATCATTCTCAACACCTACCAACATGTGTTGTTATCTGGCACTTTTGCTTGGCCTCACAACCATGGATATGTGGTTGTTCTTTGTCTCTTTTGATGTTGTCAACCACATCAAATGTTGCTCCAACTGTACTGCAAGTCTATCAACAGCTTCATTCTCTTTCCTGGTATGGACACAATGTTGAAGGCTTCAAAATCCTCCATGAGATCCCATACCCTACTCTTGTAGTTCTTGAGCAGGTCATTCTTGATAGCATTAAGTCCTCTGACTTGATTGGCAACTAGTTCACTATCACCAAACACTTGCAAGTTCTTGATTCCTAGCTTCCTTGCCCAATGAAGACCATGGACCAAAGCCTCATATTCAACAGTGTTATTTGAGCAAGCAAAACTAAAATCTGAAGGCTAAATAATATTTCATACCTTTGGGGACACAATCATAGCTCCTCCTCTAGCTCCTTGTCTACTCCTTGAGCCATCAAAGAACAATTGCCATACCTCATTGTCATCTTTATATTCTGGCTTAATTAGGGCAGGAAGAGGATGATTCTCTTCATGTAGATAGTAGACACCTAGCTCAGATTCTTCCATCTCCTTATAAGGGTCAAAATCATGTCTTTTGTTGGCCCACTCATCAAGAGTCAAGTCTGGGATACATCCCACCTTGGTATCTGCTTCACAAGTGCTTAGGAGGTCTTCTTGATCAAAAGTTGAGCAGTTGGCATTGATTGGGCTAGGCACATAAGATTCAATATGATAATCAACAATGGGCTCAGATCTGATTGTGGCCTTCACCCCATACCTTGTTCTAAAGAGCATATGTGACCAATCAACAGACAATAGCCTCCAATTTTGGCAGTGAAGTCCCTGGACAAACACAAAGCAAAATGTGGTGGCAAGTCTATGACTGACACATTCTACAATATAGTCACATTAGGGTAGGCATGCAGAGTGAGGCTCGATATCTTGATGATTCCAATAGTTGTCACTACTGTCCCATCTAATTATACTACCCCTCTAGAGATGACTTCATATTGGAGACCCAGTTGATCAGCTATTTGTTTGGGCATTACATAACTACTTGCCCCAGAATCAATCATACAATTGTGCACCAACTTGTCCCCAATAATCAATGAAACATAGAATGGAGGAGGTCTCAGGTTCTTACCTTGTTGTTCTCCATGGTTCCTCCCGGTTGAGCTATATTGGTAAGCACTCTCTCTTGCTTGATTAGGGGGTTGATTTGAGCTTGACCAATTTTGTATGGCAGTCTGCAATAGATCCCTCTGCCCTGGAATGGCCAGTGACTCCCATAGTGAAATGTTCACACTTTCCTCTTCATTTGCTCAATGATATTGAATGAGCTATCCTTTTGCTGCCCCTTCCCTGGCACATTTTTTTCTTGCACATGGGTTGTTACAACCGGTGCCTGAGTGGATTTGGAAGGTGGCTTGGATTGGCTCTGCATGTTGGGAGTTGCATTTGGAGCACCAAAACCTTGTGGAGTGATGGAAGGTTGAGGGTTACCTGAGTTCAGTGGTTGACCTTCTCCAATGTTTCTCTTTTTGGACCATGTATTGGCAGCTACACTTTGAGAAGGGAACTGATTCATTCCACAGAAGTCCTCAACTTTCCAATTGACAAGCATAGTTTCACTTGGAGGTCCCTCTTGTTGAGCTCCTTGTTGTTGATCTCCTTCTTGGCTAGGTTCTTGTGACACCATACTTGGTTTGCACCATCAAGGCCTGATTTAGTGCACCATTAAAGCACATTGATTGGTTATGTGGCTGATTACATGGGAAACACCAATCATATTCTTGTGCCATGTTATTCTATGTGCTGGAACCAATGCCCTTGATGTTGAGGTTGTGTTTGGATCATATGACTTGAAAGGTCTAGCAGCTTGAGGTTGTCCTTGGTTTTGACTCTGATTTATAGTCTGAGATGGTGGTCTATTTTGCTGATACTTGGGGTCTAGCTCTGATACTGAGCCTGAGGCTGATATGGCCTAGAACTCTAGCTTGCTTGTCTTTTTGATGGTTACTAACTCATTTCCCAAGTTTGAAGTTGTTTCATGACTTCTAAAGCTCTTTTGAGGTGTTAGATGATGAGGTGGAGGCTTCAGCTGAGCTTTGACTCCTGGGAGTAGGTATAGGGGCTAATGTGGGTGTTTGGCTGGTACTTGGGTTCCCTAATTCGGGGTATAGAGGCATGGATGGCCTAGGGAGCAATTTTTCCAGCCTGGATTAAACAATTTTCAGCTCTATGGATAAGGTATATAGGCTAGGTAAGGTTGTGCCCCCCATTGACTGAATCATTAAAGCAATATCAGAATTTAAAGCTCTAAGAAAGTATAAGAAGGCACCTTCATTAGTGGGCTTTACTGTTGTTGGAATCCTATCCCAGGTCCTTTGAAATTTGAGGTTGAAATCTGTCATCAATTGCTCATTAGGAGCTCTTTTGATTGTTGTCAGTTGTTCCAACAAGGACAAGTTATCTCCTTTCTCTCCAAACTGGTTATGAAGAGCTATGCATAGATCATCCCAAGATCGAATAGAGCCTACTTCTAAGCTCCTGAACCATTGTGAAGCTTTACCCTTGAGTGAAGAGGCTAGCAACTTGACTGCAATATCCATTTCAGTGATCTCATGGATTGTACAAACATTTGTAATGTCTTGAACATGGTCACCAGGAGAAGTCTGTTTTCCCTAGTGAAATATGGGATGCTCTTTAATGCTTGCCACTGGAACTAGATTTTGTGCATTAAGAGCGAGTGGGTGCTGCCAGTGAAATTGACATAAGGATTTGGTTGAGCCATCTTGATTGGCCTGAGCACTCTTCTTGATTGAAAGAATGGCCTACTAGGAGGAGGTGTTGATAAGGCTCTACTTTGGTGGAGATAGAGACCTCTGGACTCTTCTTCCTCTTCTCTATCTCGTCTGGAGACAAGTGTATGTGTACAAACTGTCCCTCCTCTCTGGTTCTGGACCTTGTTTTTCATATTCTTCTCATAAACTTGCTTGGACTGCTAAAACCAATGGATTTGTTTCTTTTGGAGTCACCAGATGCACAATTTTAAAACTTCTTAAAAGTTAGAATCACAACAAGTGCACATCAATCTTACTGTAATAAGATGGAGACTTCTTTGTCCCACCGGGCATGCAAAAATGTTAGTGTGTAGTGGCTTAATTTGCTATTGATCACCTTCGAAATATGGAAGATCTAACATCGTGTGTCCCCCAAAATGAGTGCAAAATCACATGAGTAGTCTTTTTTCTAAGGTAGAATCATTTGGTGTGATCCACATAACATTGAGTCTTCCTCAAAGTGTGGGACTTTGTAAAATAGGAAAACTCTCCAGATTAAAGGTTGGTTCCTATTCCTCTATTTAGGTGCATATGTAGAAACTTGCAGAGGGTCTGATTCCTAAACCTAATCTAAACTTTACCAAGGAGACAGGATAAAAGGAATACATAAATTAAAACAAAGCTAAACTACAAGGTGATGCACCAAGGAATGATGAACATTTGTTTTGCTTGATAGACACAAACCAAATAAAATGCATACAATAATCAAGCACAGATAACCAGATTTATAATGAAAGACCAGATGAGAGAAAAGAAGACAAGAAAGGATCTAGAATCGATCACAAAACATGTTTTATTGCTCTGCAGATTGATACAATACATTAAGAAATGACCAAGAGGTGAGAAAGCATATTACAATTTTAATGGAAGGTCTAAACTCCATGAGTTCCTTTCCAAAAGGAAAGGGGAGCCTACAAAAGACAAAAGAATGTCCAACCCTTTACAATGAGTCCCGAGCTTGTATTTATAGATTCGATACAGAGGGAGAAAGAGAGAGAAGCGGGAAAAAATCTCCAAGCTCAACCACCACTATTTAATGCCTCCCATAGAAATCTGTCCCAAATCTTCTTGACTGCATCAAATCCTTATTCGGTGCCTTAAAGGAGGAGGAAACGACGGAGCAGATCAAATCCGATCTAGTTGTTGAGGCAAGAAGATCCTGCATTAAAGGCCCAAAGATTTTCTCCATTTTCCACCTACCACCTGCAAAAAATGATTTTTATCTTTCCATGGTGTAGAGGGCATCGAGATGCTTCCAACGGTGTAAGATTTGCAATATTTCGAGCCCTGAGTCGAAAGATATGCCCCTTCAAAGTTTATGTCGGTCCGTACAAATGGGCGGGAAAATAGTTTGAAAATGGGTCTGAAAAATGGGTCTCTTTTTAATATGGGACACGGGAGGGTGGCGCTTGTCCGAAAAAGGCACCTCTATACTTTTCTCTTGGAGAGGCGTGGGGCCTTTACACGTGGCTTCCTCCCTTTTGAAATCGCCTTTCTTCAATTTCTATGTTTTTGGCTAAGTCCTTTGCTTTTGGCTAAGTATTTTAAGGTATACCTTTTGACTCACCGGACACGCGATTTTCGGTGCACTCATTTAGAAATCCTCTCTCTATTCAATCCTTGAATTAGCGCCATTTAGACACTTGGCAGCCTCCACCGGCCTGCCCCATGCATTGACTATTCAACCAACTCTGCCCCTTTTTGAGACTGGACACGTGGAGGCACCGCACTGCTGTTTGAAAGCCCGATTCAAAATTTTCCTTTGAAGGAGCATCGAGTTGACACTTGGCATCCTCTCAAGTCTTATGGACTTTTCAATGGTCCCTCTTATCTTTTGGACTTTGGGCTACGTGGCGAGCTCACACTCATTTGGGTCTCTCGCCTTTGGACTAACTCTTGGAAATGCGCCAGCCGACACTTGGCACTCTCCGCTTGCACTTTTATACTTAGCCAATTTTGAGGCCCGCCCTGTCCGCCTTTGACTCTGTTTGACCATTTGACCTTGTTTCCGTTTCGGCCTAGGGACACGTGGAGATGTGGCGCTTGTTTGAGCCTCCCTTTTTGGATTCATCTTTGGAGAAGCGCCGTTAGGACACGTGGCTCTCTCATTGGCTCCTCCATACTTAGTCGATTTTAGACTCTTTCCCGAACTATTTTGAGCCCAAAACTTCGAATCTTCACCATTTTTCCCTTTCTTGCTCCTGGCTCCTCTGCGACACTGCCCCTTCTTTTCTGACCCTGCAATTCCATTGTTGAGTCTACCTGTGACTTGCAAAATGGATTTAAGACATGAATGGAAGCCACTGCTACTGTTTGTAGGATCTGAATGTGATTTCTTAGGTTCTTTCTCTACGGGGTCGTGGTTGATCCAATATTCTGCCCAGGGGGTGAAATATGGATAACAGTTCCGTTCTCACCTCTTTTAACACAATCTCCACAATTTCATTCACAAATTCTCCGAGGTCGCGGAAACAATAAGTTGTCATAAAGATCAAAGAAAGCAAGATCTAAATATATATATTTTACATTGTGAGAAACAGAGACTTACTCTTGGTCCATATTGATCTCTAGTCCAGAGATACGTGAAGCTTTGTTGACTAGGCCTTCTTTCCATCTCTCTATCAATTGTGTTTCCACCCTGCCATCGTGGCGGTGTTTGTGAAAAGCCTGGGCATAAATTCCATTGTCAATATGGCGGAGGTCTGAAGGTTGGACGCCACAGAACACAGGGATAACCTTTGCATGATGAGATTGCAACATCTCTAGGAGCTCATTCAAGCACCAAGCAGATTCTGCGTATCTTTTAGAAAAAATGGCAATATGAACGGATGCGCTGTGAATGGCAGATAGTATTGCAGGGGATAAAGAATCTCCAGCTCGTAGTTCCTTTTTATCAAGAAACACTCGTAGTCCAGACCTTCTGAGAGCATAATAGATGAGGCTCACGAGAGTTTTTTGACGTCAGGGCCTCTGTGATTTATGAAGACATGATAGTCTTCCCCAATGGAATCCAACATTTCCTCTTCCGTGATGGAATCCAACACTTCACACAGAGGTGACCAAAATACAGACACACGCAAGATCCCTGTTAACCAAAAAAATCTGAAAAGTCAAGAATTACAGAACGAAAATATCAAACAGGCACAAATGGATTAAGTATGGCGAAAATATTTATGTTAAATTTGTGGAAGAGTCAAATAAACTATATACTTAGATTTTTGAAATATCTATTTATGTTAAATTTGTGGAAGAGTCAAATAAACTATATACTTAGATTAACTGAGTGGGTCAAGAATTTGAGAAGGGGTCAATATTTGTGGTAATACTTACGATGGTAAATGAAAAGAGAACGAAAGGTATTCGTATAATTTACATAAATTCATTTTTATGAATTCATTTATGGGTCCTTTGAATTGTATTTTGCTTCTTTATTATTATAGAACCAATACCTAAGTTTTAAATGTTTTCTCATTTACATTTAAAAATATTATTGACTTCACTAGTGTGTATGACGCAAATAGTGTGTATGGTTTAATAAAATTAATGAATAGAAAATGTATGGTTAAATTAAAATCAATGATTAGGAACCAAGTTGAAAAAGAAGATAAACGATCCAATGTTGATCATAATTAAATTATAAGAGATTTAAAAAAGTTTGATGTATTTGATGACATTCATGATTTGGTCAAGAGGTAATTGTTTGGATTTAACCTTATATCAAGGTTCATGGAGTCACCTATAGACTCACATTGGCAAGTTAGAAGGATAGTTTTGAGATATGTTGTAAGAACCACAAGCTATGGAATTTCGTATGACCCATCAGATGATTCTAAGTTAATTGGGTATAATAATAGTAATTGTGCAAGTAGTATGGATGATTACAAGCTAACTTCTAGATATGTTTCAAATTTTGCATAAGGGTGCAATGTTATGGGCCTCTAAGAAGAAACCCATTGTTATTATTTCATCATCAAAAATATAATATGTGGAAGCCACACACATGTAACATGTCAAGTTGTATGTATACGTAGTATGTCATTATATATTTTACATGATGAGAAATATAACACACAATTTGTTTATGACAACTCAACTATTGCATTGTCAAATAGTCATGTCTTTCTTAAGAGAAGCAAGAACATTGATCATAGGTATCATTTTATTAGGGAACTTGTCAACAATAGTGAAATATACTTAGAATTTTACACTCTTGAAGGTCAATTTTCCAATATTTTCACCAAGGACAGGGTTCATTTTTAGAAGACCCCTCTGAAAAATTACTTTCGAATCATCGACGAATCTCATAAAACAAATTTCGAATCATTGGTGAATTTCCGAAAAAATGTTTCGTGGTGAAGGCGATTTTACAGAGGATTGGTTCCTTGTTTTTTCACTTTTTGGCCGGCGTTGGACCGGGTGGTGGTTGACGGGTGAGTTGGGCGAGTCAGGGTTGGACGAAATGGGGTTGGACGGATGTTGGATGGGTGGACGGATGTTGGGCGGGAAGGGTTGGATGGGCCGGGTTGGTCGGGAGTTGGTTGGGCCGGGTGGTTGGATGGGGAGGGTTGGGAGGAGGTTGGACGGGGGTTGGACGGGGTGGGGTTAGACGGGTGGGTTGGACGGGTTTGGGTTAGATGAGAAGGGATTAGACGGGTGTGTTGGACAAATGATGGTTGGACAAGAAGGTTGGATGGGAAGGGGTGAGATGGGAATGGGTTGGGGGGAATGTGATTAGACGGGTGGATTGGACGAATATAGGTTGGACAAGGGGTTGGTCGAGAAGGGATAGACAGGAAATGGTTGGTCGTGTGGGTTGAATGGAGTTCATTCGGCATTGTTACCAATGTATTTAATGCTCATTAATGATACCCCTGGACTCTATAAATAACATTTCAAGGTTCATTTTTACACTTTTATCCATAAATTTCCAGTGCTCTGAGCTATCAATTTTACACCCAAATTTCACTCATCCCTAATTTCAGCAATGACTAGTACCACATCTATTCCTTCACCCAAATTTCAATACAAAAACCTCATGTGCCCACAGATTTTAGCTTTCTAAAACTAAAAGATGCTCCAAAGGATTGGCTGGAAAAAGCAGAATTTTCCGGCTTGTGAACATGCCCCAATTCGACACAGATTCATCCGTCCTTGATTACCTACTCTCCTCTTACAACGATAAAGATGGAAAATTTTCCGTTCTTGTCATGCATCCGAAACATCGTCAAATTTCTTTTTCTGTTGAACCCGAGGACGTGCATCGGCTAACAGGTTTACTTTTCCAAGATAAGCCACCAGTTACTACAAAGTAGTCCTTACAGACGAAGACAAAAAGTTTTGGAGTCTCATTACAATGTACAGGTTGATGGTAAGTTTATTATTTTCAAATGATTTTTTTGCATTACTCACCACACATGTCACAAGATCTAACGTTTCCTTTCTGTAATTGCAGCTCCTCTTAAGCGATCATCAAGAGGCCTTCTTCTACAAGGCATTACAAACAACTTCTTTCTTGCAGTTGCTTCACTTTTTCAAGCCAGGATTGTATTACATGGCAGATCTGCAGACATTCCCTATTGGGCAGTTTAGTATTTATTACGGACACTAGCAGGTCAACAATTCGATTGGTGCAGTTATTTTTCCAACCGAATTAAATTAGATATCTCCCATGCCCGCAAAGGCAATCAAACTGATAAATCAAGGATTGTATTTTCTTCTTGCAATTTTATTCTAGCTTTCTATAATGAAGCGTACTACGAATTGATGCAGCATACGATTCCTACTGCAATCAATGATAAGATGATTGGTCTTAGTCTCGAAGAACAACAGGTAAAATTTACATTTACTGTTTACTTGTTATAAAGATTTCAATTTAAATATTTAAAATAAAATACTAAATGTATGATTATATTTTGCAGAGAAAAATTATAGCTGCAACATCTCATAAGGAGGCAATTGCTAGAGGTAAAGCCCCTCCAGAGGTCTCTGCTGATTCTGACATGGATTCAACAGAATCAACACCAATAAGACCTCTTAAAAAGCGACCTAGGGGATGATATGCACAAAACGTTTACCATCACATTTAAATACAGGTATGAATAATGAAGTTATCTTTATATATAAATTACAAATTCAAACAACTACTATAGATTATGTATTCTAATATTTCTACTAATCATTTCTACATGTATTGTATTCAGAAACTACTGAGATGGATGATGAAGATCAAACTCATTATGTCTCTGGAGATCAAAATATCACGATTGTGTCTCCATCTATGCGAGGTATATTTTACGGTAGTTTGATTCGCATGTTTTGTTTCCTTACAATTTTTAAGCATTTACAAACACCAACCATTATATTCTAACAATTTGTTGTTTGCTCCATGCAGTAATATGGCTTTAGGTCATATTCCACTTGCAAGGAGGCCACCAATTCCTCCGACATGTCAAGTACAAACACAAAGGAGGACTTTAGGAAAGAATATTAGGTTTCCTGCAAAGTTAGCAGGAATAGTTCATCCTGCTACAACTAAATTTCCTGGGTTGTCACTAGGTGGAGTTTTAAGTGTAACAACCACACAACTTTTCAACAACATCGCCCTTGATGAGGAGTATTTAGGCTTCAATAGTGGGGATGCAGCCAAGAGTAACTATTTTGACACCCACGACATGATTCAATCTACTCTGCCTCCACAACCAAATGTGCATGGAATGTAGGGCAGTGACTCTCCTCCTCCCCAAACCGCTGCTCCACAAACAAATGATGAAAAAACACACTTTATTTTAGAAAATCTGATATCAGATAGCATGGGGGCAAACAATTAAAGAGGTTGTAATGTTTGATGTGGATTTGGTGCGGTCATGGGAAAGGTGAGCAAATTTTTTTGATTAAATAAATAAATACTAGATACCATAATCATGCTCAAAGGCATTCATTGTTCACTACCGTAGAGAGACAACTAGCATGGCAGGTTGTTTTGCTAAACAAAGCTCAATCAGGAAAATTTCATATAGTAATGATTATAATGATGAAATCGTAGACATAATTCTAAACAGTTGGAAAATCTCAATGTCAAGCACAAAGCTTACTTACAACAAATGGTCTAAAGACAAGACTAATGTTTTAATTGCAAATGCAGAAAAAGAGAAAGTTGTTGTAAGTGGGCATTGAATTTTAAATGAAAAAATAAATATTTTATGATTTAGTTTTTCATGTAATTATATAATAACCACTACTATATATTTTTTTCATATGATTTGATTGACTAAAAATTTAATATTTCTATTTTACAGAAAAATATAAAAATTTAAAGAAAGAGGCAATCTTTTTTTTAAGCACATTTGAAGAATTCCCACAAAAGTTTGAATTCTTTTATACAATTGAAAGAAAAACTCATTGTAATTAATCAAAAATAATACATTGAGAAGGATAATAAAGGAGCATAATATGGATCTAGAAATCTTATCAAGGAAAAGACAGATGCGAGATGCAACACTTTTTTCGTGGGAGATGTAGTGAGTGAGGAGCCGAGTATACTAGAAAATATCAACACTACAAAGCAAGAGATCTCCGGTTGTCGAGTTATTGCTCCATCGATACACAATAAAAATAAAAACCTTTACCCGCATCATAAAATTTGATATGTTAGTTGAGTTCACCATGTGATGGTGTGTTATCACAATTTTGACATCGTAGGAATTAAAAGATAGTGGCCAGCCCTTTTTTAGTTTTTATTCCATGTGGCAAACGTAAGGACAACTATGATTTAGAATCATAGGTAGAAAAGAGGATGACCTCGTAATGTGTCCTTATATGACAGAACTTGTCCTAAGCTTTGAGATGTTATAACAACCCCTTTTTTGAATTGTATTGGCGAATGCTTTATGAATTTTTGTTTTTTCATAAAGTAATCCCCCACATGAGAAATCAATTTCATATGAACTTTGGAAGTTAGAATTGTATTGTTTATGTAAATTGTAAATGAGAAATCAGTTTCATATCTTTTCTATTGTTTATGTAAATGTTGCATAAATTTACACTATTTTGTTTCATTACGTTTATGCATTCTTGCAGATGTAAAATAAATAAATTAATAGATATAAAAGACAAATGTCAAATGTGTTCTTATTTCAGTCTCAATTTGAAATGCAATCATAAAAGACAAATGACATAATTGAAACAAATAATGTATTGATGACATTGTTGCAATGACAAAGGATCAAATAATGACAAATACAATATTGCATTTATTGAAAGTTGTAATCACTGAATGAAGTACATAAGTAGTCTCAATAATGTATAGAAGAAATGAAATCTATGTGAATTCGAAAAGTCCTGGAGCAACACTTTCATTTGTATCTTGGAAATCAATAGACAACATGATTTGTGGATGTGTCTTGATCCCTGGATCAGGCAGAATATTACTTACTCCTCTTCTGTCTACTAGTGAATTCCACAATGCCAGGGCTCTATCATAAGGAAAAGAATCCATTGAGTAAATTGATACATACAATCTGAGACAACTTTCTAGATTCCTATCCAATCTATTTCAAACTTTTGACTTTAAAAAGGATAGTGCACTAAAAACCCTCTCATCTTCTACAAAACCCAGTATCATTGTTTTACATAGCTCATACAATTTAATATACTTGCTCAAATCTTCACTTAGAATAATACTAGAACAGATATCCTTCCAAATCCTTTTCATGCCACTATAATCCCGTGGGTTTTGTAGAAAGATTTGAACTTGTCGTATCATTGTATTAGCAAAATCCGTTGATCGTGAACTCGATTAGTTTTCTTTCCAAAATTCCTTCTATGAAACTCCATTTACCTCTACAATCTTACAGAAATGATCAGTAAGATCACCCATGTTTTTGACAAATAAAGGACTGATAGATGTATAAGGTTTGGCGCCAGAAAAATTCCAGAACTACGTATTTACAACTCCCATTGCTTCAAGTATTTTATCATTTTTGAACCTTTCCTTAGGATCTCTTTAGCTAACGATTCGAGATCTTTCTTAACTTATTCCTAGTTTCGATTAATACCGAATCATATAAATTTCGTGTCACTTTTACTTCTTCTATTTCTGAGCAAGCCAAATCAATTTTGTTTTGGTACGTATGAATTGGAATCTCTTTTCCATGTGTTATTATACACAGATGATCATTTATATTGTACTTTAAGAAGCACTTAGAATTTTTCAAATCTTGTTAATGCATTCCATTTTTCAAAAGCAGCACCTTGAAACTCCCATCGAAATACATAAACTTTCTAGACTCTAAAGAAACACATCTTCTCAGAGTCTTATAAAGTCTTGTAATGTAGAAAGACCGATCTTGAGCATGCTTCATTAAAATATTTAGCTCCCTCAACATGGGTAAAATACCGTAAAGTGTTAGTAAAGTTTCTATGTCAATTAGATGGCACAATAGATCTTTAGCTTTATCTAAATCCTTGTGGTATTTAAACATAAATCCTGTAAGTGAAGGATATTCATCATATATTCTACAGGCAGGTTCATACATAGATATCTATCTCGTATCTACATCTTTGAGAATTTTTTTCCCCCCTATGTCACCCATCTCAATAGCAATTTTTTGAAATTCTAAAAATCTCTTAGGACTGCAAGAATAATAGGCATGGAGATCACGTATCAATTCCTCAACTTTAGCTACATTTTCAAATGTGCTCACAATTTTGTATGCGAGATTCATTTTGTGAGCTATGCAGTGGACAACAACAATATACAGAGTAATAGTTGTTTGAAGTCTTACACACAGACCATTTTAATCCCTGCATTACAGCTGCACCATCGGTTCTGACACAAACTAATTTTGTTGCAATGGCGTGGTCATCCATTCTGGTGATATCCTTCAAATTTGATACCACCAATTTATAAATATTCTCATAATTACAATTCTTTGTCATTTTATGAATTGCCAAGAGGTGTGGAGTCCTTGTTTCATTAGTAAATGTGTAAACATGAATACATATCCAGGATGTATTATCGATCATGTAACCTCGTCTAAAGAAATGGAAATATACTTTGCCTTTTGAACACACATTTTCAGATCCTCCTTCTCTACCAGAGCTAGACATTTTGCAATCTCCCAGCCGGTGGTATCTGACCAATGAGATTGTGGAACATTATTTAAACCAATAACTTGATACAACATTCTATTTTCTCCAAAATATGACATTGGTCTTCCCCTTTTCATTATATGAAATACGGTTGCAAATTGAATACCCTTTGCTTGCATTTCTGCCTCCATAGCTTTGTTCAATTTTCCTACTATGGTCCCACCTTTTTCATTTACATATTTGATACATTTTTGTTCCTTTTCGTACTCTTTTGCGTATTTGACATGTAGACAATCTTTTGCATCTTTCCATTTATGAGTTCTGACTATGCTACCATCCTTTTGCTTTTGGGAAATGTATATTTTCCCACAGTGTTTTTCAATTGTGTCTAGTTTGAGCTGCATCGTGTGATCCTTCCCCTATTTCCAACTACATATTTTGCATCGACATTGTGTTGGAACATCATTAAAATTTTCAGTGTGCATAGGTTCAATAAATTATATTTTGCAGCCCATTTAAACTAGAATTTACTTCCAATTGTCCAATTGCCATCTTTCTTCTAACATATTTTTTTTTCCCATGGGATTCAACTTCCTATCTCGGTCCATCAGCAGAAATATTTTGAATCTCATGTCTCCTCTTTCTGGAAATAGACCTTGGAGTAGAAGCTTCCTCTGCTGGTGTTTCCTGGGAGTTTGATGAATTTTCCTGTACTTCTATTTCATCAAGGGACAATATGTTTGCCTCAACATATATGGGATCATCAATATCTATAAATTGATTATTCTGTGAAGGAATTTCTGAACATTCTGCAAATAATTTTATAAAATTGTTACTTATATTGTATTAATCTTATCTATAGTTCAATAATCAATTTGTAGACAGAGTACAAATGTCAAAGAGTTCTGAGAATAGTATTATAAACATATTTATTAAATTCTGTTAGATAAAATAACCAGTAAATAACACTTGCCACATACCGATATTTTCAGCCAAGCAGAAACCGACTTCGTCTTTTGTGATTTTCCAAAATAGCCAAGCAAAGTATTGGCACCCTTTTTTGAACTGATTGAATTTGTAATATTTTTGCCCTGATTTCTAGTATCCATGACTATTTACTACTTAGGGCCTTACGAGCGGCTTTTATGTTCCAAGGCTATGAGAATGGACGGTAAAGGGTTGGACGACTAAGGGTTAGAGGGCTATAGGTCGGATGGCTAGGGGTTGGATGGATAGGGGTTAGATGGTTAAGTTTTGGACTACCGGCCTCCGGGGTTGATGGATAGGGTTTGACGGATAGGGTTGGACGGATAGGATGATTGGATGGCTAGGGTTGGATGGCTAGGTGTTGGGGTTGACTAGGGGTTTTGGGCGGCTCAGGTTGGATGAAATATCATTGGACGATTTAGATTGTAGAGTATTAGACTCTCAGAGTTAGACGCCTTACGATTGGATGGCTCGGATTTCAGACTTCGAAACTGTGTTGGCGATATGCTTACTTTGGCTAATATGGCAATATGTGCACTATATGATTCGAAATGGTGGTGAATTACATTCATAACCTCTTATATATGTGTAAAATCTAGGCGAAAGGAATAGTATAAGGGACATGTCAGCCAAATTTTTCGGTGAATAAGTCGGCTCTGAACAACAAAATATTCACCATTACGAATTTCCATAATCCTCGATTTTCGCGAGTTTACGAAAATTCACCACTAAAATTTTCCCTGACCAAGGAATTTCAAAAGGATATATTTGAATAATTTAGAGATTGTCTAGGTATAGTTGACATAGATGGTCAAATTTAAAGCTGAGTGTTGAAAAATGTGTCTAATTTCGCCCACCTACCTATCTTAATTGGAAACGGACATTGGAAAATTGAAATGACGACAAGTCAAATTTTTGTATTTAATATGCAAAAATGTGTATTAAGGATATTTGAAATTCCCCCAATATCATTAGTCACCCAACATTTAATATTTTGAACTAATTTCTAGTAACTTGTAAAATTCATAATTCTCCACATCTTTGTAATATATATATATATATATATATATATATATATATATATTGTGTGTGTGTGTGTGTGTGTGTCTTAACACAAATAATTTTAGCTAAGAAGGAAATTCCTCAAACAAAAATGAATGTTATGATGGAGTAATTTAGTTATTTTATGATTATGGGTTAAAATCCTTAAATTTTAAAAAATAAACCAACATAAATAAATAAACAAAACTCTATGTGAGGAGTCAATGAAACTATATAAATTAAGTGAGTGGAGCTAGGTTTTGAGAGGGTGCTAAGATTTGTGATAATAATTATGATGTTAAAGGAAAATTACATTTAATATTTACACAAATTTATTTCTATGAGCTCATTTATGGTTCCTTGATATAATGTATTTTCTCACTTATACTAAATAAAAATAGTGACCCAAATAATATATATGGTTGAATAAGATCAATGAATAGAATAGAGAAAGAAATAATATTTAAAGTTTCTTTTACTCATTCCATCAACATTAGGTGTTTCAAATTTACGCTACACATGGCTTTGACCTTAGTGTAGAAGATATCACAACCTTAGCTATTGTGGGAAGGAGTTGGTTCTTCTTCTTTTTTTCTTCACTTTATGTAATTATAACTCAAATTAAATTTTTTTAGCGCTATTAGAGAAAAATAAATAATTGAATGACCAAAAAAATATACCTTTATCTTCTCCACATTTTTTTACAGTAAAGAGCTTGAGGTAGATGTGAAGTCCTGGAATTAACCGGAGTCTATATACTGCTCATTCGGCGGTGGGCAAGTCGATAGTCAAAGGGTCGACGAGAGCAAGTAGGACTGGAAGGAGAAAAATGGAAGAAGATCGATGTCCAAGAGCACCACGTGGCACCATTCCAAAGTGCAACTCAATGAGATGGCCTCGGGCGGGCTCCAAGCTCAAGAATAAGCTAGGGAGAATGAGATTTCAGGTCCGGAGGGAAGCACAGGGAAATGAGTAGGTAAACACGTGGAAGAAAGAAGGGAAACAAGTGGCGGAGGAAATAGAGAGATAGGCAAACATGCAAGAAATTCTCGCATTTGTTTTTGTGGGTTGAGTATTGGTAATAGATGGGTTAGCGACTGTAAAGGTTAGATTTTGTATTTGACGAAGGCATAAAATTAACTATATTTGACGTTTCCAAGAGTTTATGTTCAGCTCAGTGCACACAAGAGGGGAAATAATGATAATTCACATTTACAGAGAAAAAAAAATAAGAGGCTAGGTCCTGGCCACCGAGAATGGAACCCTTACCTCTAGAAGGGATCATATTCATTAACCTTAACCACGAACTCGATGCATCTTGCGTGATGATTATTGGATATGGTTATTCCATCAAGGAAAATTAGACCATCAAATGGAGATGGAATTTCACTAGAGATATTATTAGATGAAAACTCCAATGCTCTCCACTTTATCTAGATTACCCAGAACTATTGGAATTGCTCTAGTCAATCTGTTATTGCTTACGTTCAAACCAATGGCTAGATTATGTAGATTTTCTAGTGAAGGTGAAATTTGATCTTGAAATTGGTTATGCCATAAGTCTAAACTACTTTATTGATCCTCCGCCCATATATGAAAGTATATTATTGATGAATGCCAATGTGGATTCAATTTACAAATGTTATATATGATGGTATACAATATTTTGTTGTAGAAAGCTACGAGAAGCATGGACTATATAGTGGATTTTGATTTCGAATGATCTTTCAAGTGTCAGGTTATTTTTCTACCACCGCAGTCAAAATGGTAATGTACATGATGGTGGTATGTTGGAAAAGATGAGCCAATCGAGTTAGATATAAGTTATTGCTTGCATTTGGTGAAACAATGTTTATATCTCATGAGTAAAACCATGTCTTTTGTAAAGTTGTAATGATGAAATTCCCTGATATGATGTCTCATTCAATTATTTTGTGAAACAATTCATGTGCATACATTAAAAATCTACACTTTCCATGTATTTGTATTTTTAGTGTTGTTGGGATCTTCCTGGTGATAATTGTATGCACCGAAGACCCCAAAATCAACTCAATTGAACAAATATTTGGGTCCAGCGAGGTCAACACAGTCAATAGATAACATGGTGGAATTAGGGATTGACACATGGTAGAGTTAGGGGTTGACACATGGCAGATGATCAAGAGTCGATCAAGGGGACACACATCGTGATTCTGTCACATTTAAACGCGATGGGATCCGATGGATGTGAATTTTTGGGATAAATGGAGGAGGATAAAGTACGTCGGGTCCATAATAGGAGAAATAGGTTAGCGCAGGTCAAAGAAGACACACGTTAGAATGGAGGATGGATAGATGATTCAAAATTTATAGAAAATTTTTGTGTTTTAGTGTTGTTGGGATCTTCCTGGTGATAGTTGTATGCATTGAAGGCCCCAAAACAAACTTAATTGAAAAAAGATTCGGGTCTGGTGAGGTCAACACAGTCAATGGATAATGTAACGAAGTTAGGGTCGACACATGGAAGAGGATTAAATGTCGATCAAGGATATATACATCGTGATTTTGTCACATTTTAAAGTGATGGGATCCAATAGACGTAAAGTTCCCGAGATAATGGAGGTGGATAAAGTGTGTTATGTCCCTAACAGGAGAAAGAGGTTAGTGCATGTCAAAGTAGAGATGCATTGGAATGGAAGATGGATAGATGGCGATTCCAAATATATAAAAATGCCAATGTTTCTCGGGATCTTCCAGTGATAATTATATGCATTGAAAAACTCTAAAAACTAAGAAGGATGAGGAAAAAAACATTGGTGTTCTGGTGGCTTAGTTTAATGTGTGATTGTAGTATGTATTTAAGGAACATAAAGGGCTTGAAAAAATGAGAGGAAAAGCCATTGTTTAATGTTGTCCTTTTTTATGTAATGATGCAACTTTGAACTTAAATGTTGTCATAAATGTTATGACAACATAAATGTTAATGACATCATGTTTTTTTGAAATTGCTAAAGGTTGTAATAAGGTGTTAATTTTTAGGCCAATCAAATTAAAGATAAATACATTTTTAAAATTATTTTGTTAAAAATTGTGCAGGTTTACTAATATGTATTAATGTTAAAAATGTATATTTTTAATGAAAATAATATCAAAACATTATATACTATGATCTCACATTAAATCAAGCCACTAGAACACCAATGTTTTTTCCTCAGCCAAGTACTACCAAGGCTAGAAAATGGGTTGCCAAGTGGTGATATTACGGGATGTCCAAGGTAAAGAGCTCGAGGTGAATGTGAATTCCTCAAAATTAACCAAATTCTATAATACCATCAGGTCTGGTAGTAGATGGGTCAGAGGTCAAAGGTTCAACGAGAGCAAGTAGGATAGGTGGCAGAGTGGGAAGGAGACAAATGGCGGAATATTGACATCTAAGGAGAACCACATGGTGCCATTCTGGAGTAGCTCATTGAGATAGCCTCCGGCGGACTCCAAGCCCCCCAAAATATAGCCAAGGATAATGAAATTTCAGGTCTGAAGGGAAGTGCAAGGAAATGAGTAGGTAAACACGTAGAGGAAAAAAGGGAAACAAGTAGCAGAGGAAATAGAGAGATAGGTAGATGCACAGGAAATTATTGCATTTATTTTTTTGTGTCAAGTATTGGGAATGACTGGTCAAATGAATATAAAGCTTATCTTTTATATTTGAAGAAGTCACAAAATTAACCGTATTCGACGTTTCCAATATTTTATAGCTAGCTCAAAGGTGTGCATGAGAGGGGAGATGATGATAATTTGAATTTATAGGGCAAGAACAATCAGAGGCTGGGGCCTAGCTATCGAGAACGGAACCCTTACGTCTAGAAGGGATGTATCCATTAACCTTAACCATGAACTCAATGCATCCTACAAGCTAATTATTGTATATGTTTATTGCATCAAGAGGACAATAGACCATCAAATTTAGATGGAATTTCACTAGAGATATTGTTGGATGAAAAATCCATACACTCCACTCTATCTAGATTACCTAAAGCTGCTAGAATTGTTCCAATAAATCTATTATTTCTTACGTTCAAACCAATGGCTCGATTAAGTAGATATCTAAGTGATGGCGGTGTTACAAAAATATTGTTCATAGTGTGAACACTTAAGAGTGATTTGGGTTATTTGGTAGTAATAGTTTTTAATATTTATAAAATAATATATGAGGGTCAAAGCACAATGTTGTGTCCCACTTCGTGTCCCAAAAATGCGAGTAATAGGTTATGTGCGATCGGTAATCGAGGGTGTTCACGTGAACAACCCTTTCGCGTGAACCCCCTTCACCTGAACTACCACGTAGGACAAAGAAACTGGTTCACGTGAATTGAAAAGTTAATATCATAATTGCATAAAGAAAATTCAAATCTTACTCTTTATTCTTGCTACATTCATAGGAAGTATTACATCCATTTAAATAGGAGATGTTGTTCCTATATTTAAGGAGATATAATCTCCATAAATATCTCCACACATAACTCCTAAAAAAACTCCATGCTATTTTATGTGAGATTTTGTTTTCTCACAAAACTAATATTGTTAATGATTTGTTTACTCAACAACTCATAACAATATTTACTCACCCACTCATAATTACATTTACAATAATGTAATTAATTATTACAACACATATTATATTATCCTAGATAATATAATCACTCACATAATATTTTATGTTCACACTACAACATAGATATTCCTAACATTCACCCCCTTAGTGCACGTGAACATGGGGTAAGAGCTCTGGAAACATCAACCTTGTCGAGTAGTCATTGCACTCGGATCTTGCTATCTGGATCTTTCTGCTAATGATCATCCTTGTCGTATGCATATCTTCATCGATCCGATCACCTTCTAACGAAGTACCTTCCACCGAAGTATGGCGGTCGGAGGACCGCATGCGATGTGAGGGACCGTATGTAGATGATTTGCCCCTGTAAGCTGATTCAAGCAGTTTGCTTCTTCCACACCAAATAGACACTCAGGAACTATTGTTAGTCTATGTGAACACATTAAAATCAAAACATGAAACTAGTTTCACCCCCTTGTGTATAAACACACCACATAACTGAAATAAAATATCACCACATCATGTCACGCACCCCATTGTTGGTGAATGACGAGAGGACGTTGATTTTCCTCCTTCCTCCATTTCCTCCTTCCTCCAACAAGAAAAGAGTCTACCATAGGAAATCCTCATCACTAGGACATGAAAGTTCTTCATCAGTTGAGTAGACTTCCCCAATCAGTTTTACTTCACTAGAAGGGCTTTCCCCATCTATCTTGTCATCAAGAAGATCCCGAGCTCTCTCGATCTTTTGCATTCCATTTTTCCAATTCATTTCCTCTAGTGGGTGGAGTTGAATTAGACTTCACCACATCCCATATATCATTTTCTATTAAATGTAATTGCATCTGTAGTTGCCATGTATGGAAATCTTGTCCTTCAAACTTTTCAATCAGATTTAGTTTCTCCATTATTTTGTACAATACTGATAAAAAAATACAAAATTGAATCAAGTACTTTAAAATTTTATATTGAATACCTTTTAACCTCCAAGCAAGTCAAGAACTTGTATTAACAATTCAACATTATTGAAAATTGGAGAAAACTTTCAGTAGAAGAATTGATGTGCTTAATTTGATAGCTGCATAGTAAAATCTGTATTTCTTCCAAACTACGTTCTGGGTTCTGCTGAAATTTCTTTGTAGTTTCTTGACTAGCACGTGATTCTACACGCAAAATTATAGAAAAACCCACATCCGGAAACGAAAACTATGATATATTCTTTGAGACGGATTTGATCATGAAAGCACTGAAATTTCTTGCATCAAACCTGCTCTGTTACCAAATGAAAAATTAATATCATAATTGCATAAAGAAAATTTGAAATCTTACTCTTTATTCTTGCTACATTCATAGGAAGTATTACATCCATTTAAATAGGAGATGTTGTTCCTATATTTAAGGAGATATAATCTCCATAAATATCTCCACACATAACTCCTAAAACAACTCCATGCTATTTTACGTGAGATTTTGTTTTCTCACAAAACTAATATTGTTAATGATTTGTTTACTCAACAACTCATAACAATATTTACTCACCCACTCATAATTACATTTACAATAATGTAATTAATTATTACAACACATATTATATTATCCTAGATAATATAATCACTTACATAATATTCTATGTTCACACTACAACATAGATATTCCTAACACGAATGGGGTTCGCGCGAACACCTTTCGTGGGTTCAAATAATTTTGGCGGAAAAGAGTTATATATAGATATTTATATAGTTTTGGGTAGAAAATTTAGGGTTTAGGGGTTTGGGCGAAGGGGGGTTCACGCGAACCCCTCGGGCGAACCCCTTCGTGCGAACCCCCTTATGTGGCACCTATGTGGCACATTTTGGCGCCAAATCCATTTGGAGGATAATTTTATGCCAAAATGTGCCACTTAGGTGCCACATAATTAGGGTTAACGAATGAATAAAATTACAAAATTTTAACACAAAATATAGAATTTTATTAGCTTTCTAAAAGTATAATTTTCATTTTTAAAAATTTGTTTTACTCTTTATTTTTTATATTTTGCTAACATACGGTATTTTAGGAGAATCGATTGTACACAATAAATCCAATTTGAAAAATAGCAAAATATATCAAAAAATTTGAAAAAAAAAATTACTATTTGTTTAAGTCTTCTTCTTATTATTTTTGCTTTGACCCATGAGTATGTAAAACAGTTGTTATGCACAATTCATAGTTGAGAGATATTTGGGATATTGAGAGGACTTAGAGGTTAGCCTTGACTCCTTACTTATAGGAGTTCATTGAGATATTTATATGTAATCTCTCCATTGGTAATTTGTCCCGAATGAATTACAATATCTCTGGTTTTATTATTTTACCGTGCAATGTTTTGTTTTTTATTTGATTAAATTATGGATATTTACACGAGGGCGAATTTTATCTTGAAATCGGTTATGCCATAGGTCTAAACTACTTTATTGATCTTCCTCTCATATATGAAATTATCTTGTTGATGAATGCCAATGTGGATTCAATTTACAAATGTTATATATGATGTCATACATCATTTTGTTACAGAAAGCTACGAAAAGTATGTATTATATAGTGGAATTTGATTTGGAATGATATTTCAAGTGTCCTGTCAGTTTTTTACTTCCATAATTAAAATTGTAATGTATATGATGGTGGTATATTGGAAAATATGAGATGATCGGGTTGATATAAGCTATTGATTGCATTTGGTGAAAAAGTGTTAAGGTCTCATGAGTAAAACCATGTCTTTGGTAAAGTTGTAATGATGGCATTCCCTGAGATGATGTATCATTTGATCATTTTACAAAACACTTCGCATGCATACACTACAAATCTGCACTTTTTATGTATATATTTTCGGTGTTATTGGGCTCTTCCCGGTGACAATTGTATGCATTCAAGGCCCGGGAATCAACTCAATTGAAAATTCCTTTAGGTCTAGAAAGATCAACACAGCAATGGATATCATGGTAGAGTTAGGGGTTGACGCATGGAAGATTTAGTAGTCGACACATGGCAGCGGATCAAACATTGATCAAGGGGACACGTGTCATGATTTCATTACATTTCAATGCAATGGGCTCTAATGGATGTGAAGATCTCGGGATAAAGGGAGGAGGATAAAGTGTGTCGGGTTCATGGAAGGAGAAAGAGGTTAGCACATGTTAAAGTGGATACGCGTTAGAACTGAGGCTAGATAGATGACAATTCCAAATGTATCAAAACATAAGTGTTTCAGTGTTGTTGGGATCTTCCTGGTGACAATTGTATGAATTGAAGGCCCCATAATCAATCAATTGAATAAATATTTGGGTCTATGAGTTCAACACAGTCAATGGATAATTTGGAAAATTTAGGGGTCAACACATCATAGAGTTAGGGGTTAACACATGGCATAGGATCAAACGTTGATCAAGGGGACACACATCATGATTCTGTCACATTTCAACGTGATGGGATTTGATGGATGTCAAGTTCTTAGGATAAATGGAGGAGTATAAAGTGTGTCGGGTCCGTAGTAGGAGAAAGAGGTTAGCGCATGTCCAAGAAGACACGCTTGGTAATGGAGGCTCAAAAGATGGTGATTTCAAATGTATAAAAACACCAATGTTTCATTTTTGCTAGGCTCTTCCTAGCGAAAGTTTTATGCATTGAAAAAATCAATAAACTAAAAAGGATGAGGAAAAAACATTAGCGTTCTGGTGGCTTGATTTAATGCTCTTGTAATATGTATTGAAGGAACATAAAGGGCTCAAAAAATTGAGAGGAAAATCCAATTACTACCATAGATAAAAATGGGGGTGCCATGTGGCGATATTCCTAGATCTCCAGGGTAAGGAGCTCAAGGTAGATGTGAAGTCCCAAAAGTTAACTAAAGTGCATAATACTGTCAGGTTTGGCAGTGGATGGGTCAAAATCAAAGGGTCAGGGAGAGTGATTAGGATAAGTGACAAAGTGGGAAGGAGATAGATGGCATAAGATCGATGTCAAAGGAGCACCACATGACGCCATTCCTGCAACTTAATGAGATGGCTCCAGGAAGAGTCTAAGCCTTGGAATAAGCCGTGACAATGAATTTTTGGTCCGAAGGGAAGGATAGGGAAACAAGTACATAAACATGTGGAGGAAAGAAGAGAATCAAGTGGTGGAGGAAATGGAGAGATAGGCGTACACGCAAGAAATTCTCGCATTTGTTTTTATGGGTCAATTATTGGTAATGGCCGGGTCAGTGGACTGTAAAGGTTAGCTTTTGTATTTGATGAAGGCACAAAATTAACCATATTCAACGTTTCCAAGAGTTTATAGCTAGCTCAGTGCCCACGAGAGGGGACATGATGATAAATATCATTTATAGAGAAAAAATAATAAGAGGTCGGGGATTGAATACCGAGAATGGAATCCTTTCCTCTAGAAGGGGATTTTGGAGATCAAAATTGCACCCTAGATTTGATAATGAAGGATCAAGAATTTTGAGGCAACATGGGAGTCTCTCTTAGTTAAGCGACTGCTAACTGAGACAAACCTTTGCAGAAGGTTGTTTTCCTCTACCTATTCCTAATGCTAAACTACTCCTAATGCTGAAAATGAAGCTATCTAATCCTACACTAACATTCCAAGGGACCAGAGTTAGAAGGAATTGCATAAACTAAAATCCTACATTACAGAAGGTGATAGCACCAAAATTAAGGGTGGAGAGACACTCTCAATTGAGGGAAATTGGAAGCAAAATGGAAAGGAGAGGGAAGACCCGAATGCCACAAATCCAAAACATCTTCCAAACCCCAATTTCTTGAAACACAACAGATTTGAACCTTGCAAAGAGAATAAATGATACACAAAATACCTGCAAATATAATGAGAGGCAAGAAATTGCAACAACACACAAGCTAGGACATATTGATAGTCACAGAACCAGTATTTTATTTCTTTAGAAGCATACACAATACATTACACTAAAATATGGGGAAAGATTCACCATGTAAATGCTCAAATATGAGGTTTTAAATATATAATACATAAACATCCCTTGAAAGAGAATGCAAAAGCATAACAAAAGTGTCACACCAACAAAATGAATATCTTTTACAATATGTAGCAGAAAGTGAGAGAAAGAGGAGGGGAAAAAAATTATGCCTTGATATGTTAACATTAATGGTCTCAAAAATAGTTTGGGCACCCTCACAATCCATTCTCCAATGTTCATGCCTCGTGGAAGAAGAAAAGATCATAACAGATTAAATGTTGGCCCCTGAGGAAACTAGAAACACACTTTTTCTGGAGATAGGAACGTTTTTGCCTTTTTCTCTCATCTTTTTCCATCAAAACCAAAATTCAAAGCTACCACAATGTAGGGATTGAAAAGATGAATCCATTGATATAAAGTTTTCAAAAAATGGATCATCTCGTAAAAATATATATCCATGCGAATATTTGAGGGTGGGAGGAACATTGATACCAGATATATCATTACATTTTGCATACTAATCATTTCCATCCTTTAGATTTTTATTTTTTAAATTTCCATTAAATTGTGGGTATTATGGGTGCGTGGGGTACATGAGGTACTTATGTCTCATGGGCCATCGAGGTACTATTAGTGCAAAATCACAACGCACCCTTGAATGTCTCGCAACTGCATGGGTTGAGACTCTCAGTGTGATTGCACAACATGGAGCATCTCTCAAAGTGTGGGACCTTACGAGTTGAGAGAGCTCTCCAGATTAAGGCGGTTCCTATTCCTCTATTCAGGTGCACATAAATAAATTATAGAGGATCTATTCTAAAACCTAATCTATCTTACCAAGGAGATAGGGTTGAGAAGATACAAAAAATAAACCTAAGCTAACTAGGTGATACACCAAAGGAATATTCGAAACTCGTTTTGTAATTTAACACAGACCATAAAATGCAATACAAACACCATGCACAGGTAACCAAACTATAATGAGAGATCAAAAAGGCAACAATGAAACACATGAGATGGTCGAGAATCATCCATAGACATATATTATTGCTCCAAATTCGATACAATACATTATAGTGGCAAAGAGGAAAAACTTAGCATTATAACTTGAGTGGGGAAGTTAGGACTCCACAAACTCGCCTGCAAATCAAATGAGAAGGGAGGGTGCAGAACAGAAATGTCCAACCCTTTTCAATGAGCCCATATCCTTCTTTTATAGATGTTGCACAGAGAGAAGAAGGAGAGAGAGGTGGGAAAACTAATTTAAAGTTCATCTACAGGCCATCAGTGCCCCTATAAATCTACCCACAATCTATCGAGTCACCACTCTGTGTCTACTCGACGTATTGAAGAAAGAAGAACGAAAGATCAAATCCAATTTGATTTGGTTGTTGGAGCAATCAGATCGCGTATTAATGGCACAAAGATGCTTTCTCCTTTTTCAACCACTCAACCTCACCAACATTAAAGTTTCAGGTTTCCATGGTGTAGGCGAGGTCAAGACCTTTCCAATGGTGCTAAATTTGTTGATTTTTAGGCACTGGATCAAAATATATGTCCATTTGAATGTTTCAAGTCAGGTCCATACAAAACTAGTGAAAACCAATTAGCAAAACAGTCCACGGGCCCAAAACTCACTTTGTGCCTTTTGGCACCAAATAACAAAATGCTAAAATTGCCCCACAGCCCCGTAACTCACTTTTGGAAAATAATCATCTTCGGGCCCGCAGGCCTGCATTTTCTGTTTGGGCAAAAATTCTCTCTCATGCTCGTCGGCCCGCATGCAATTGAGGCTTAACACGTGGTTCCTTGGGCATCGGCGGAGGTGCAGCCCATTTTTTCACTTTACGTCTTCTTGGGGCAAAAAGTTCAAACTTCCTCCGATGACCCGCCAACCCGCTTTGACTTTTCAACATGGCCACTTGCCCCTTTTCGGGCCTTAGGAATTTTTTCTTCATTTGGCTTTAAGATCCCTCCGCGGGCTTGCGGGCCCGAAATTCACTTTGTGCCCCTTTTTTGCAAAAGCACAAAAGTTCCAAAACTCCCCACAGACCCATCGACCCGAAGTTCACTTGGGCAAATTTTCCTCTTCGGGCCCAACGGCCCGCATTTTCCCTTTGGGTGAAAAGTCTCAATATCTCCCGCCGGCCCGCTTTTGGGCAAAAATACCTTCCAAGGCCTGATGCTCGTAATTTGTAAAATATGAGGAGTTAGAAAGACTTCTTTATATTTTTGGAAAGGGGAAGAAATTTCCCACCTAATGGAGATGATTTTAGGAAACCTTTAAGTGCTTAGAATATCTGAAAAAAATTGATTGAAGCACTAAAAGAGGAAAATGGGTGCAGTTAACCAGAAAAAAGCATGAGCTTATTTTGGATAACAATTTGGCAACTCAAAGGGGACATCTTCCTGCTTGATGAAGAGATCAATTTTCTTTTCAAGCATCCATTGGGCATGGAGTCATAATTGATAGCCTGATCTGATCTGAACTTTTGAAATCTGATCCTTGAGCCGCTTGGACATTGTTGGAACCAGAGATGACCCTGAATCTTTTGGAAATGGGCCCTTCGAGACTCGATTTTAGTTGCTTTGCATTTGTTCTATTTTAAAATTAGCAACTGTCATGGAGACCATGGGTCTCCCTGATGTAAATGCTAAAGGGCCTGGTGCATTCACCTGGAGGCACATCGAATTGTATAATGATGCAACCTGGAGCAAAAAAACTTGTGCCACAACACTTAGGGAAATAAAACCTACGCTACAAAAAAACAATGTGCGTACGCACTTAGGAAATTAAAAACCTAGGCTAATATTTTACAAGGGTGAGGAATTTTCCCTTTTAGTAGTAGTGTTTGAGGTAGATCCCATTGACCGGGTCCGAAATTATTCTCCATCCAACTTAGCCAGTCGAAAGGTATTGCTACTTGTACATCTTGTGACCATGTAGGGGCCACTCCAAATGGCATCAAACTTGGAATGCTTTCCTGGTTTTTCCCAATCTGCATCCCACTTCAGAACTAAGTCCCCTTCTCGAAAGGTCCTTGTTCTTGTCTTCTTATCAAAGGTCTTCTTTATCAATGCCTAATTCATCTCCATGACCGCATTACATGCTCTCTAACCTCTCCTACTTCCATCATCTCTGCATACCTGATTGCCATAGGTTCAAACTCGCTAGTTCCAACTGTTTCATGAGCTCCAAAGTGGGTAACTCCAATGATATGGGTAAGACTGCCTCTTTTCCATATACGATCTTGTATGGGGAGATGCCTGTCAACCTTTTGGATGTGGTCCTATCAGCCCATAGAGCTGATTTGAGCTTTGTATGCCAAGTTCTCTAATTTTCACTGAGATTCCTTCGATAATCTTCAGCAGGTTCTTATTTGTGGAATCTTCTTGGCCATTACCTTGAGGGTAATAGTTTGATGAAGTGCTGAGGTACACACCATTCTTGAATTCCCAGTCAGTGATCCTTGTACCAAAGAATGCCAATGCATTATCTGATATAATGGTGGCAGGGATTCCAAACATGGTGGCTATTCCTTCATAGAAATCCAAGATGATGGATTCATTTGCTTCTTTTAGTGCCGCCGCTTCACCACTTGGTGAAATAGTCTCATTATGTAAGTATTCACTTGTGTCCTTGGCTTGAATTTGGGTTAATCACCCCAATGAAATCTAGTCCCCACTGCATGAATGGCTAATCCACTGAAATGGGATGAAGGGGTCGAGCTGCTAGCTTCTCCTTTCCTATGAAGAATGCACACTTTTTACACTTCTTGACCCATGAGTAGCAGTCCCTGAACAATGTAGGCCAATAATAACCAACTTTCATGATTTTGAGAGCTATGTTACTTGAGGGGCAAAGTGACCTCCCACTTCTCCATCATGGAACTCATGCAATACTCTCTCAATTTGGCATGTCTCAATGCACCTCAATAGAACGCTATTGATATCCTTTTTAAACAAGACACCGCCAACAAGCACATATGGAATGGCTTTTAGTCTGAAGTATCTTCTCTTTACTTTGTTCCATTCTGGGGCACAAACCTATTTGGAGGTAATGCACCAAGGCTTGGGTCCAACATGTAGTAGGTGCATCATTAGTTGGTTACTCTTGATCATTTTGTAGAAATAGGACAACCTCTTTTCCACCCACTGACTCAGCCTTTTTCTTGGAGGTGAGCTGTTCACACAAACCCTTGCCTCAAACCAGTTTTGTCACCTTGATCTTAATGTCATATTCCATTACCCAAGTGATCGAACCCGCTCTCTTCTCATTTAAGTCCTTGTACAGGAGAAAATCCTTGATACCAGCATGGGACACTAATAGATGGATCTTATTGTTCGAGACCAAGTGTCTGAACTTCTTCAAGCTCCTAATAACAACAAGGACATGTTTTTCAATGAAAGAGTATTTTACCTCGTAGTCCTCTAAGCTCTAACTGAAGAAGGCTATTGGTTTTTCTAGAACCTTCCTCGTTGGGCTGGACCAAGATGGCTGAGATGGTGTCTGACGCTCCAAAAGCATATAGCATAAAGTATTTTGAGAATTCTCAGGGTTAATAAGAGCTAGAGCCTCGTGATATTGAGCTTGATGGTTTCAAAAATCTCTTTGCCTTATGCTGTCCATTTAAATTCAAGACTCTTCTTTAACATCATTGTTAAAGGCTTCACAAGAGTGGAAAAGTCAGGTAAAAACCTGTGAACAAAGTTTATCCTCCCCAAGAATCTTTGGAGATATTTTTTGTGTTGTGGCAATGGAAGTGTCCTGGATGGCTTCCACCCTTTCAGGATCAATTGTCAACCCTTATCTCGAGACAATGTGGCCCAACAATTTCCCCTCATGAGTCAGGAACACACACTTCTTTGGGTTCAGTGATACTCCGAACCTTCTATACCTTTGAAACACATGTATGAGGTGGAAGAGACGGTTTGCAACATTCTTTTAGAAGACGGTGATATCACCTAGATACACATGACAATATTGTTGATTAGGCCTTTGAATGGCATGTCCATAGCTCGCTAAAATGTTGTTTTCGAATTTGATAATCCAAATGGAAGCTTATTATAAGCATATGTGCCCCATTTTGTGGTGAATGCTGTCTTGAACTGATCTTCCTCTTTCACCATTATCTGGTTATAGCCTAGAGTATCCATCTAGCAACGAAAACCTCTCTAGAGCTAGCTACAACCTACAAGATCTGTTCCATTGATGGAAGTGGATAGTGATCTTTGAGTGATGCTCTGTTTAGATCATGGAAGTCTACACACAACCTGATCTCCCCACTTTTTTTCCTCACAGGCACCAAGTTTGCAACCCAACTTGAATGCTTGATAGGGAAGATGATGTTGGCCTCAATTATCTTGTTCAATTATTTTCTCATGAGAGGCTCGATGTGAGGATTTACTGGCCTTTGCTTCTATTTGAAAGGCTTAGATCCTGGATCTATCTCGATAGTGTGTTGTGCTAGCTTTGGGTTGAAATATCTTAAATATTTGTAAGTTCTGTAAAGATGTCTAGGAATTCTTGACAAAGTCGAAGAAACTCATTTTTCTTGTTGAGTGCTTACCTTGCCAATCTGCAATGTTTTTCCTTCTTCTATGAAAATGGGCTCTGAATCTTCACCTTTTACCTGAATATTCACCTTCTCCTTTCGGAATTGGTCATTTGGGTTGAAGATTGATTCCAAAGTGACAAGACCCTTTGGTAGTTTGTTCGTCCTTATCTGCACTACTTGATCGCGATATTGCTACTCCAATCTTTCTTGGTTCCTGGAGGAGAGCTCAACTTCTTCTTGTAGAAAGTTGATAATTTGTTGATCATTTTCAAAAACTTGTCAGCTTGTGTTGTTTTCTGGGATAGATGGCCTCACAACCAACTTGATATGGGGCTGGATTTATCACTCTTGATACTCTCCACAACGTCAAGGCTACCCCGATCGCTGCCAGTCTATCTCTTGCTTCATTCTTCTTCCTTGGGATGGAATTGATGTTGAATGCTTCAAAATCCTCAATGAGGTCCCATACCTGGTTCTTGTAGCTCTTTAGCAGTTGTTCTTGGTAGCATTTTTTCCTCGGACTTGATTTGTAACTAGCTCACTATTGCGAAACACTTGAAAGCTTATTGTACCCCTTTTCCTTTCCCAATACAGTCCATGCACCAAAGCCTCATACTCTGTTGTAGTGTTTGAACAAACAAATTGGAAATGAAAAGCTAAGTAGTATTTCATACCTTGAGGTGAAACAAGCATATCCCCTCCTCTGACTCCTTGTCTACTCCTTGATCCATCAAATAACAACTGCCATACCTCATTATCATCTTTTTTTCTCTAGCTTAATGATGCCAGAAGAGGGTGATTCTTCTCATGCAAAAACAAGACTCTAGCTTATATTACTCCATCTCCTTATAAGGGTCAAAAGCATGCCTCTTGTTTTCCCACTCGTTGAGAGTCAAGTCTGGAATACAACCAACCTTGGTATCTGCTTCACAAGTGCTTGGGAGGTCCTCCTGATCAAAGGATGAACAATTGGCATTGATCGAGTTGGGTACATAAGACTCAATATGGTAATTTGTAATGGGCTCGGATCAGATTATGGCCTTAGCTCTGTAACTTGTTCTAAAAATCATGTACGACCAAGAAGCAAGTGCATGATAGCCCCTAATCTTAGCAGTGAAGTCTCTTGACAAACACAATGGAAAATGTGGTGGCAAGTCTATGATTGATACGTTTTGGAACACAGTCACATTGGGGTAGGCGTGCAGTGTGTGGATCAAATATTTGATGACTCCAATAGTTGTCACCGTTGTACCATCCAATTACACTACCCCCTGGAGATGACCTCGTATTGAAGGCCTAGCTGATCGACTATTTGCTTTGGCATTACAAAGCTACTTGCTCCCGAATCAATCATGCAATTATGTACCAATTTTTCCCCAATGATCAATGAAACATAGAATGGAGGGGGCTTCAGATTCTTACCTTGTTGTCCTCCATGATTTCCCCCAGTCTGAGATGCATTGGTAAACACTTTCTCTTGCTAGTTAGGGGGCTGATTTGAGCTTGACCAATTGGCCATAGCATTCTGCAATAGATCTCTCTATCCTGGAATAGCCAATGAATCCCACATTGAAATATTCAAATTTTTCTTCTTCATTTGTTCGATGATGTTAAATGAGCTATCCTTTTGCTGACCCTTTCCTAGTACATTTTTCTCTTGCACATGGTTTGTTACAACCGGTGCCTGAGTGGGTTTGGAAGGTGGCTTGGAATGGCTCTGCATGTTGGGAGTTGCGTTCTGAGTACCAATACCTTATGGAGTAATGGAGGGTTGAGGATTACCTGAGTTTGGTGATTGTCCCTCTCCAATATTCCTTTTTTTGGACCGTGTATTGGTAGCTACACTTTTATAAGGTGTTTGATTAATCCCATAGAAGTCTCCATCCTGCCAATTAACAAGCATAGTCTCACTTGGAGATGCTTCTTGCTGAACTCTTTGCTGCTGATTTTCTTCTTGGCTGGACTCTTGTGACACACCAATCGTTTGTACCATCGTGGGCCTGATTTAGTGCACCATTAAAAACAAATTGATTGGTTATGTTGTTGATTTCATGGGAAACACAAATCATATTCTTTGGCCATGTTGTTTTGTGGTAGAACCAAGGCCCTTGATGTTAAAGTTGTGTTTGGATCATATGACCGGAAAGGCCTAGCAGTTTGAGGTTGTCCTTGGTTTTGGTTTTGATTTAAAGCCCGAGATGGTGGCCTACTTTAATGATATGGGGGTCTAGCTTGATACTCGAGCTTGAGGATGATATGGCTTAGAACCCCGAAATTGTTGCCTCTTGATAGTTACTAACTTATTCCCTAGGTTCTGCAGCTTGTTTCATAACTTCTTGAAGCTCTTTTGAGGTGCTAGAGGATGAGGTAGAGGCTTCAGCTGAACTCTGATTCCTAGGAGTAGGTATAGGAGCCAATGTGGGTGTATGACTAGTACTTGAGGCCGATAGTTCTAGTTATAGAGGCAGGGTGGCCTAGTATCAAGTTTACTAGCTTAATTAAACAATTTTCATCTCTTATAGAAATGTCATAGGTTGTAGGTAAGGTGGTGCCTCTCATTGATTGAACCATTAAAGCAATATCAGAATTTAGAGCTCTAAAAAAGTATAAGAAAGCACCTTCATCCGTGGGCCTTACAGCCAATGGGATCCTGTCCCATGTCCTTTGAAATTTGAGGTTGATTTCTATCAACCGCTCGTTAGGGCCCTCTTGATTGTTGTCATTTTCTCCAACAAGGATAAATTCTCCTTTACTCAAAATTGATTATAAAGAGCTTTGCATAGATGGTCCAAAGTTTGAATAGAGCATGTTGTTAGACTCCTAAACCATTGTGAAGCTTTGCCCTTGAGTGAAGAGGCTAGTAACTTGACCACAATGTCCATTTCAGTGATCTCATGAATTACACAGACATTTGCAATGTCTTGAATGTGGTCACTAGAGAAGTCCTGTTCTCTCCAAAGGTGAAATATGGGATGCTCTTTAATGCCGGAACTGGACTAGATTTTGTGCATCAAGGGAGAGTGGGATGTCTGTAGTGAAATTGACATAAGGATTTGGTCATTTGTGTCATCCTGAATTGGCCTAAGAACCTATAATGTCCCCTTTTTCAAGACATTATGAATATTTATTTTTCATTTGCATTGTAACCCCTTGGCATGCCTAGCACTACAAGTGGGAGTCTTTTTAGTTAGTTTAATGTGCACATAGGTTAGTTACTTTTATTTATTTAATTAAAAAATAAATAAAGTGCACATAGTCTTAGTATTAAATATTTTAATGAGAGTTTATGTTTTCCCTCCAAAAGGGAAAGGTAGGTCTTTATTGGATATTGCACCCCTTAGTTCTATAAAAGGGAGGTCGATTTTCCTTAGAGGGTATGTTGATGAATTATTGATTTCACTCCATGCTTGGAGAATTGGGATGTATGCCCTAGTTCTTGCATTGATCTCTCTCTTATTTGGATCCATTATTGAAGATTATTGAAGACTCCATTGTTCTTTCCATTTTGCTCTCTTGTGTTGAAGGTGTTTGTGCATGATATTTTCTCTCTAGCTTTGGCGACTTGTCTAGGGTATTGGCGCATTTTATTGAGGGTAAAATCTGCATGTTATTGAGTATTTTGAAGGGTTCTAAGTGCTGGAAATTATTTATGCAATTTACCCTAACCCTAGCGACTGGTTTGGGATTTTGGGGCTGATTTGAGTGGTTTCTAGTGCATGCAAAGATCTGATATTTATTTTGATGAGAAGCTCATAATTTTCCCTTTCTACTGCATTTGGTTTCAAGTTAAAAGAGTTAGTATTTTGGGAGTTATTAATTTCCAAAGTTTCAGCTAATTTTCAGCAGTTATTATTTATTATTTTTACTTCTGCAAATTGTATTGGATAAAGGAGTGTAAATACCAACTGGATTTCCCATCAAACCCTCACCTTGGCTCACTCCAACCCTATTTGGGTTGTATTGAAGTTGACACTAGGGTTTGTTGAGGTAAACCTAGGAGGGTTTATCTTCTAAGTGTTTATTTTTGCAAGTATTTAATAATAATCAGTTAATATCCTACAAGGGGATATTACATCCTTTTATCCTTTCCAACAAGATAAGGATTTGGTTGTGGAATCCTGATTGGATTGATAACCCTTTTTGATTGAATGAATGACCTACCAGGAGGAGATGTTGACAGGGTTTTGTTTGGTGGCGATAAAGACCTCTGGGCTCTTCTACCTCTTCCCCTTATGTATGGGCACAAGTGTAGATAGAAAAATAGTCCCTCCTCTCTAGTTCTTGACCTTGTTTGTATCCTTCTCATGAACTCGACAAGCTTGGACTGTTGAAACCAGTAGATTCTGACTCTTTTAGAGTCGGTAGATGTGTAGTTTCAAAGCTTCTTAAAAGCTAGAATTACAACAAGTGCATATCAATCTTGTTGTAATAAAGATGGAGAATTCTTGGTCCCACCGGGTGTGCCAAAATTGTTAGTGCATAATCATAAAGACTTCGAATGTCTCGCAACCATATGGGTTGAGACTCTCGCTGTGATTTTACATCATGGAGCATCTCTCAAAGTGTTGGACCTTGTGAGTTGAGAGAGCTCTCCGGACTAAGGCCGGTTCCTATTCCTTTGTTCAGGTGCACAAAAATAAATTACAGAGGGTGTATTCTAAAACCTACTCTATCTTCCCAAGGAGACAGGGTTTGAGAAGATACAAAAATAAACCTAAGCTAACGAGGTGATACACCGAAGGAATATTTGACACTCATTTTTTAATTTAACACAGACCATAGAAATGCAATACAAATACCATGCATAGGTAACCAAACTATAATGAGAGATCAAAAAGGCAACAATGAAACACATGAGAGGGTTGAGAGTCATCCATAGACATATATTTTTTCTCCAAAGTCGATACAATACATTATAGTGTCCAAGAGGAAAACTTAGCATTAGAACTTGAGTGGGGAAGTTAGGACTCCACAAACTCTCCCCGCAGATCGGATGAGAAGGGAGGGTGCAAAACAAAATGTCCAATCATTTTCAATGAGCCCAACTCCTTCTTTTTATAGATGTTGCATGAGAGAAGAAGGAGAGAGAGGTGGAAAAACTAATTTGAAGCTTAGCTAGCGGCCATCAATGCCCCTGCAAATCCACCCACAATCTGTCGATTCCGCTACTCCGTGTCTACTCAACGTATCGAAGAAAGAAGAACGATGGATCAAATCCAATTTGATCTAGTTTTTGGAGAAATCGGATCACGTATTAATGGCAAAAAGACACTTTATCCTTTTTCACCCACTCAACCTCGCCAACATTAAAGTTTCAGGTTTCCATGGTGTAGGCGAGGTTGAGACCTTTCCAACAGTGCCAAATATGTTGAGTTTCGGGCACTGGGTCGAAAGATATGTCCATTTGAATGTTTCAAGTCGGGTCCATACAAAATTAGCAAAATCAATTAGCGAGATCGGGTCCGCGGGTCCAAAACTCACTTTGTGGCTTTTGGCACCAAAATACAAAATGCAAAAATTACCCCTGACCATGTAACTCGCTTTGTTAAAAATCATCGTCGGAGCTTATAGGCCCACATTTTCTGTTTGGGAAAAAAGTCTCTCCCATGCCTCGCGGGCCGCATGTAATGAGGCTTTACATGTGGTTCCTTGGGCATCGGCAGAGGTATGACCCATTTTTTTCACTTTACGCCTTCTTGGGGGAAAATTTTCAAACTAACTCCGATGACCCGCCGGCCCACTTTGACTTTTCAACATGGCCATGTGCCCCTTTTTGGGCGTTAGGCATGTTTTCTTCATTTGGCTTTAAGATCCTTTGCGGTCTCATGGGCCCAAAATTCACTTTGTTCCCCTTTTTGCAAAATCACAAAAGTTCCAAAACTCCCCGCCACCCGAAGTTCACTTGGGAAATTTTTCCTTTAGGCCTCGACGGCCCACATTTTCCTTTGGGTGAAAAGTCTCAATATCTCCCACCGCCCCACCTCTCCACATGGGCAAAAATCCTAAAAAACTCCCACCAACCCGCTTTTGGGCAAAAATACCTTCCAAGGTCAAGCTTTAGCTTGTAATTTGCAAAATATGAAGAGTTAGAAAGACTTCTTTATATTTTTGGAAAGGGGAAGAAATTTCCCACCTGATGAAGATGCTTTTAGAAACCTTTAACTGCTTAGAATATCTTAAAATTTGATTGAAGCAATAAAAGAGGAAAATGGGTGCAGTTAACCAAAAATAAGCATGAGCTTATTTTGGATAATAGGTTTGTTTCCTCCACACAATCCGCTTTACCTTCTTAACCGCCACATCCTTTGTTTTGTGGGTTAATACACCTGCGAGGAGAAATGTTCCATGAGGAACATTGGTCCCCGCAACCCCTAGTTCTCTGTGGACCTTCCAACCCCGCCATATACTACGCTCCTAGATCTCATTCATTTCGGCTCTTTTGGGTCCATAGGAAACTCACATCCCCGTGGAACTCATTCCACCTGAGAGTCTTGAGCCCGCATCATTTTCCACTCCCAAAACACATAACCCTGACCTCCTCCTTACCTTACGGACAAATATGACCCACAAGGAACCAGATTTCCCACGATACGTGTTCCACCTAGACCCCCACCATCCAAATTCACTGCAAAACAATGAACTTGGCTCGCTTCTCCATTTACTTTACTAATAAAAAGATTCAGGTGCATGGGGTACAAGTGGAACTGGAGAACTCAGGTCACTTGGGATCAAAACCTCTACTTCTGCCACATTACACTTTCCCCACTTCCCACCTTTGTATTTTGGATCATTTGGGTCCATGTGGAACTCACGTTCCCATGGAACCATTCCTGCTTAACCTCATTCTCTTGCACTCGACCCCGACGCCACTTTGTTTTGAGGATATGTGGTCTATGTGAGGAACTGATTACCCCACATAACTTGTACCACCTCGTCTTCGAGTACCCGCAACCCTTCGTCTCTTTGCATTGAACCATCCGAACTCATTCCATCAGTACTAGACTAATAGACTAGTGTGGTGAACCATTGATTCATGGGACCTTGTACCATTTGTTCTCCTTGTGCCCACATTACACCCCAAACCCATAATACATTGGCCCCTCTCAAAATATTTTCATTGTGGGAAAGTTGGGCTTTTGGGGAACACAAGCCTCAAAGGACTTTGTACCACATGGGCCTCCAAGATCTGAAAATGCCACAATACACTAAATTTGAGCCCTTCTTCCCTTTTTTAAAATTTTCCAACTTTTCTGGATTTCTTTTAGATTGAGAAGCTAGGGAAAGAGTCAAGGAGTGCTCCCAAGCCATTTTTTCCAATTTTACCCTTTTTTTCAAAGTATGGATTTTTGAGCCCTAATAAAGGATATTAATACCTTGAAACAATTACAATTGCCCAGAACATGGGAAATACCTAAAATTTTGGATTCTTCTTCAAAACTCCATGAAATTTCCCAGGTCTAAATTTCTCCAAGTTGTTCAATTTTTGCTAGGGGTGAAAAATTGACAACAGGGACATGTTTACTAACCTTAACCAGGAACTCAATGCATCATGCGAGATGATTATTGGATATGTTTATTCCATCAAGGGATAATATACTATCAAATGTAGATGGAATTTTACCAAAGATATTGTTGGATGAAAAATCCATGATCTCTACTTTATCTAGATTTCCCAGAGATACTAGAATCGCTCTAGTCAATTTGTTATTGCTTACGTTCAAACCAATGGCTAGATTTTGTAGATTTCCAAGTGATGGCAGAATTTGATCTTGAAATCGGTCATGCCATAAGCCTAAACTACTTTATTGATCTTCTGACCATATATGAAAGTATTTTGTTGATGAATGCCAATGTGGATTTAATTTACAAATGTTACATATGATGATATTCATTATTTTGTTGGAGAAAGCTATGAAAAGCATGGAATATATTGTGAACTTTGATCTGGAATGATCTTTCAAGTGTCAGGTTGGTTTTCTACTGCCAAATTTTACATGGTAATGTATAGGATGGTAATATGTTGGAAAACATGAGTCAATCAGGCTGGATATAAGCTATTGCTTGCATTTGGTGAAACATTGTTAATGTCTCATGAGTAAACCCATGTCTTTGGTAAAGTGTTAATAATGGCATTCCCTAAGATGATGTCTCATTCAATCATTTTGTGAAACACTTCATGTGCATAAACTAAATAAATTCACTTGTCATGCATATGTATAAGAGTATCCCATAGAAGTTTACATGTGAGAAACTTGAATTCCTTGTCATGGATATGGGAGTGCATTTTCTAAACCTTTGAAAAGGCTTTATGTGAATTGCAGGTCTGCAATAGTCAAGGATATCTAGAAGAGTTTAGAGGGGGAATGTGTGTAGTGAGGAGAATGTGTACTGTGAGCAACAGCCAACAAGGAAGCTTCTCTTTGGGGATTTGAATGGTTTTGGTACTAAAAAGTACACTTTACAATCACCTTTAGCATTAATGTAAATATATTTATTTGTCTTAATATCATTGTTTATTAGATACTGCTATGAATCTAGGATTGCAAGGGAAAGGATATACATTATGCACACATTTGTTTATAGAGAAAGAATGTTGGGAATGAAATAATGGTGGAGTGGTGTTTGTAATGGTGGAGTGATGTCAGTAAATAGGGCGCATATCAATAATCGAAGGAAATTCAAGAAACATATTGACTCTTTTCATTGAGAACAACTAAAGAGCCCAATTAGTTATCCTCTCAGTTCAAGATGTACTGAAAAACTATACCCCAAGTGTTTTTTTTTGTTTACCATAAAACCCAAATGAAAATAGAATAAGACCTCACAATTTCTAACATCTCGAGCTATGGCATGTGATTTCACTGGAAGAATACCATATAAGCACATTGATAAAAAAATTAGCCGATGGGGCCTAATTCACATATATGGTTGAAATTGTTATGTTACTAACTCCCCAAAGAATTAAAATCTTGAGGCAAGATTATTTGTAAGATAAGTCTGGTGTTTGTTAACCTAGGGGTGCATTGAATTTTATATAAGAATTATGGATCATTATCTCGTATAAGTTCTCTCCCTATAAACTATATAAATCCATGTTAATGGAAATAAGTTAATTCTTCTTTTAAGCTAATAAACGTATAATTGAATGTATTTTTGTCTATTCTTATATGTATAAAATTTAAAATACACAATTTTTGTCAAGAAAAATAAATTACAAGAATAAAATAATGAAATACGTAATTTTGGATATGAATGTCTTCGTGGTATGTTGAAATATTTTGTATGGTTTAATGGAGAGTAAGACTGGATATGTGTACTTGGTCGTATTTTATAGTTTTAAAGTATAATATTTTAGTTGAATGGTGTCTTCTAGATGTATTAGCTATTTTCTGTCTTTCATGGTCATGTTTTCTATTTTTATGCTATGGACCCAAAAGATTTACATTAGATAGGTTAACTCTATGTTTCTAAGTCCACCCTAAAACCCAATGCAATGTATAGTATTGTGAATCTTTGGCGAATAAGAAAGATCCATGTAGTTTCACCATGTCAAAACTTTATTAGACTTCTATTGATTATTGCGAAATTCTATCCAATGAGATATCTCCATGTAAATTTGCAATGTCATAACTTTATCAAACCATTCTCGAGTGTTGTGAAGTGCGAACCAATGAGATCATTTCATTCTCTTCACAAATTTAGATTTTTGTTAGCTTGTTTATGTCTAATGCAAAACCTTAAAAAATAAAATATCTCTAAGTCTCTTTGCATTTCACAATGTCATTCTTTTGGTTAAACTTGATAGACGTTAACCAATAGGAATAATCCACCATTCCCAATATTTTGTTTAGAATTTGTCATACTTAGTCAGAGTGTAAGCCAATAGAATGTGTCCACATTCTTTCACATATTTTTTTCTTTGTCATAACAAAGGTCGAGTACGAAAAGTGAACCATCATGTATATATGGTTTAATAAACTTTTATGTTATTAAAGATCTTCTCTTCGCATGTTGCACTGTGAAGTGCAAACTAATAATAAAGCAACACATATATACTATTTTTCGTAGTGTGTTAGACTTTATCTATTTTTTCCATTGAATTATTGACACCTATCATGTCTTTTGTCTTCGTAGGTCGTTTAGACCCGAAATTGTTTAGTTTTTGGTTAATTATCTAAACTTGGAGTCTGTGATGTAGAATTATTGTAGAAACCCTTGAAATCTTGACGCGTGTATCTTGTCAAGCCATTTTAAAGCTTTAATTAATTATATTTATCCATAGCCATGAATTTATCAATTCTCACAGTGTTTATTAATCGATATATCTAACCCGATTTATCTTGTTAAATTAAATAGATTATCATATGAAAAATGTATTAGTCTTTTGCAATCATATATTTTTGTCAAGAATTATTGATTTTTCGAGGGAAAAAGTTGCATTTCATATTGTTCTCACCTCATCCACTTAATAAAGGGGTCTTATGTGATCTATTTTTACACTTTGTGTTTGAGGATAACTCATATTGGGTAATACAAAGTAAGTAGACAACTCACCCATTGTAAGGAGTAACTCTGAGAAGATCGATCCAGTAGAAGAAGGACATGTGGCGTTATTTTGGCAACCCTTAGGTGATGGGCTCATCCAGACTTCAACCCGAGGAATGGGCCAGGTCTTAATAAGTTTTTGAGTCCTGCATTGGGAGTGACAAGAGACACGTAAGGAAAATGGGACACATGGAAACGTTTCTATGGTAACTCGGTGAAGATCAATCCACCGAAGGAGGACACGCGTCACCATTCTAGTGACCCTCAAGGTGATGGGATCATCCAGATTCAACCCTAGAATGAGCTAGGTATTAATAAGTTTTGGGGTCCAGCGTAGAGAGAGAGAAGGAGAAATGTAAGGGAAAAATGGGACACACGACAATATTCCACTGGCACCATTGGAAATAGTGGGAAGTGGACTATATAGTATGAAATCGAACGCCAATCAACAAAAAAACTTTTTTAAGCCAAATGAAAAAGTTGACTATGTTTTAGGTGTATGCATTTAAATTTTCTTAGGTATTTACCGAATTTTATATATTTATATTGTAACTTTGTTATCTCTTGGTTAATGTTCTAATTTCAAAATTTGTGTATTAATATTTTAATGTTCAATTAGATGTAGGTCTATTTTTACAAGCTTCAAATTTGAGGATAACTCATATCGGGTAATGCAAAGTAGTAGACAATTCACCTAATGTAAGGAGAAACTCAAGAAGATCGAGCGGTCCGAGGCAAACGTGCGCCGCCATTCCAAGAACCCTCGGGGAGATGGGCTCATCCAGCACTTCAACCCTTAGAATGAGCCAGTCTTAATAAATTTTCTAGTCCTGGAGTGGGTAGAGGTAGGAGAATAACAATTAGGCCCTTGAATTCCATCATCTTAGGGGGTTAGTAACATAACAATTTCAACCATATATGTGAATTAGGCCCCATCAGCTAATTTTTTATCAATGTTTTTATATGGTATTCTTCCAAAGAAATCACATGCCATAGCTCGAGATGTTATAAATTGATGAGGTTTTATTGTATTTTCATTTGGGTTTTATGGATAAACAACAAAAACACTTCCTGGTATAGTTTTTCCAAGACATCTTGAACTCCGAGAGGATAACTAATTGGGTTCTTTAGTTGTTCTCAATGAAAGAGTCAATATGTTTCTTGAATTTCCTTCGATTATTGATATATGCCCTATTTGCAACATCACTCCACCATTACAAACACCACTCCACCATTATTTCATTCCCAACATTCTTTCTCTCGTAAACACATGTGTGCATTATGTATATCCTTTCCCTTCTAATCCTAGATTCATAACAAAGTATCTAATAAACAATTCTATTAAGACAAATAAATATATTTAAATTAATGTTAAAGGTGATTCTAAAGTATAATTTTTAGTACCAAAACCATTGAAATCCCCAAAAGACAAGCTTCCTTGTTGGATGCTACTCACAGCACACACATTATCCTCACTACACACATTCCCCTCTCTAAACTCTTTTCTAGATATCCTTGACTATCATGAGACTTGCAATTCACATAAATCCTTTTCAAAGGTTTATAAAATGAACTCCCATATCCATGAAATGGAATTCAAGTTTCTCACATGAAAAATTATATGGGATACTCTTATACATATGCATGACAAGTGCCTTTATTTAGTGTATGCACATGAAGTGTTTCAGAAAATGATTGAATGAGACATCATCTTAGGGAATGCCATCATTAACATTTTACCAAAGACATGGGTTTACTCATGAGACATTAACAATGTTTCACCAAGGAATAATTTTTCTAGTCCAGAGTGGGTAGAGGTAGAGGTAAGGAAAAAGGGAAATACATATAGGAGAATAAGTGGCAAAGAATAAAACAAGGAAGTGAGCACGTAGGAGACACGTGTCACATAAAGTCCCGAAAGCTAGTCAAATGTTTCCATGTGTCACATAAAGTCCCGAAAGCTAGTCAAATGTTTCCACGTGTCCATGAAATGAAAATCTTGAAGAAAATTATAACTTGACTACATAATCGGTGTAATTGGGTCGCCCTCATCAACACCTTTTTTTTTTGGCTTGAAATGTCACACGGAAATGCTTACGGAATCATTTATTATGTAAATTCTTTTAATGTTGTCATTTTTTATTTAATGATGCAGCTTTTAAACTTAAATGCTATCATAAATGTTAATGACATCATGTTTTCCTCAAAATTGTTGAAGGTTGTAATAACATGTTGATTTTTAGGCCAATCAAATTGAAGATAAATGCATTTTTACAATTATTTTGTTAAAAAATGTGCAGGTTTACTAATGTTTATTAATGTGGAAAGTATATATTTTGTTAATGAAAATAATAATAATATTTGATTGGTCGAAAAATAGAAATAATAGTAATTGGTTTAACAAAGTTGATACCTATAGATTATACGCCTCCATAGTACTAATATCATCATCTAAATGTAATAATTTCAAGTTTTTAACCAATAACACGCTAGTATTTTAATATATTTAGAAATTTAGAGTTTAACATTAGTGAAGTAGAATATTCTTTTTGAGTCTTATTTTTAATATTCATTTTTTTTTCCATTTCTAATGTCAAAAATTTATACTATATTATGTATCTCTTTTCGACCATATATCTAGAGAAGGGGATGAGAGGAAGTTGTAAGAAACAATATTCTTTTTAAATTTTTCATCGATCTTCTCATTTCCTCATTCTCTATAACATGTCTTGTTCTAGTGCCTACTATTGTGGGTGTCCTATATAATGCCCACGAAATCGAAGGACAAAAACCAAGACAAATCTCATTAAATACTTAAGAAAATTACGGAATTTTTTTGTTTAAAACAAGGTCTCAAGTATGATAAGCAAGTTTGTGATCAAATAATTTTACGTTTAATAATTCCTACACATTCATAATGTAATTGAAATTAAATTAATAATTAAATATTATTAATTTAATTCTAAAAACATTTCGAACCCAACCCTCTTCTAAGGTTCCACTTAATTTTATTTAAATCATAACTATTTAATCACATTGCTTTACCCATTCAAATTCTTCTTGAAGTTCATAATTTAATCATTTCCTAAGTTGGCCTAAAACTATTTCACATATTAACTTTAGCACCCATGCCCATCATTTACTATATTTACTATATTTCACCTATTTACTATATTTACTATTTTTTTTAATTAAATTAATTCCCTTTTTGATCATTGTCTAAATAACCATGCACAATAATATTGATTTATTACTCCCAAAAAATAACAAGGGTTCATAACTTGGTCTAACCCTCTTAGTGGCCCCATTAACCAATTACCCATACATTTTATTTAAATCTCATTCCCATGAAAATGCCACCAACTTAAAATTGTAGGATTAAATATCCACCTTTAGATTGAATCATTTTGAACCCTTAGATCTTAGGTTTTTCTCTACGAAAGCCCTAAAATCCTTATAGGTTTCTTTTATTCACATTTTGCCCTAATTTTCATTTCATTTGTTCTTTGCAGGTTTGAAGGAAAGGAGGCCATGGAGTTTTGCAAGGAGCTATGGAGATTTATTTATTCGCATTGGCATATTGGATGGATACACACAACTTTAGATGATTCCATTTTACATCCTCTCCTAGGTTTTGCCATGTATTTCATTTTTATTGTATTTTGTGGAGAGTTTACCCTATTTGGGTTATGAGCATTTTTTACCCCATTTTATTTTATTTATTTCTAGTTAAAATGAAACATATATACACAAGTTTAGGTTGTATATATATATATATATATATATATAACCTTTTCATACTAGTTCGATATTTATAAAAAAATACATAGGTTCGCAAAATATAATAACAGTATCGCGACTATTATTAGGTTAGGGTTTTAAAGTGTATGGGTGGAAGGGCGCCGCCCCACCCTTATTCATATTAATAATATGAATTGGGTGGGGGCGCCCCCCACCCACCCACTAAATTTTTATTTTAAATAATAAACACAGTCTAATTTATATGGAGGTCATTTGATTTCTTAACTCAATGTTAGTTTGTAACTGTGTACAACCATCTCATTTAAACATATAATTGTATTTTATATTAAATATATTTATTTATATATAAATTTATAAATATATATATTTATATAGATACCCCTTCTTTATTTTATTTCCAAGTATAGGTTTAAGTGATTTATTTAATTATAATACCAAAGTATATAAATTATAGTTGTAGGTAACTAAAATATATTATAGTATATATATATATATATATATATATATATATATATATATATATATATATATATATATATATATATATATATATATCCATCCATCATTTATATTTTTGAATATTTAATATGGATCTATTCATTGATTGACATTTAATTTTCCTTTGAGAAAGAATTGCACATGATTAATAGGAAACAAATTTATTCCTTAATTAAAAGGCTGTGTATACATTTTCCTTTGGAATATTGTTTAAAATTTGTCTACAAGAATTTATTCAACTATGAATGCATCTATCAAAAGAAAGAGTAAATATAAGCATCATTAAGTACAACTTTTTTTTTACAAACAAGATGAACAAACATTTACAAGGGAGAAACAAGCATGTATTCTCATGTATTTTCAATAAAGAATACCATTTTCAAAAAACACAAAAGGTGCAATGCAAACTTTTTGTTTTAATTTCATATTTGAGAGAGAGTTCCATTTACATTTAAATACAAATTACAACATTTCTCTTTTAGATTACAATACATAGTTTGATAAATAAATTTACAAGAACTCATTTTAAAATACAAGTATTTACAAGCCTTCCACTCAAAAGTGGAAACAACATGATAATATTTACAACAATGGGGTTCTTTCCTTGATCTCATATACATAGTTCTTCATCCCAAGCGCATCTTACAACTCTAAGATTTTTCTCCATTATCAACTCATAACAACAAGGAAGAGGAGTAGGCGCGCTCTCCAACTAACATTTATTCCAATAAGGAGGAGAATCCATCCTTCTTATTGGCCCCCGAGCCCCAACCATAAACAATGGGAATGTTTGCAACTTTGACAACTTCACAATTATAATGGCTTCCACAATAACACACACATACATATTTTCAACACTCATGCAATATATTTAACACTCAATCAATCTTTCAAGAAAGTTCAACAAAGGGTAATTTTGCATTCTTTTCCAAAACAAGCACATAGAAAGATTCACATTTTCCTCACAATCACAAAGGCTTAATAGTAAGCCAAAAGGAGACAAGAATATGGAGTCTTCTCCTTATGCCTCCCATGTGGGAAGAGGTTCCACCCAATACCTCCAAAGTGCACTATCAAAATCACACACAACACCTTATTTCTCCCTATTCAAATGCAAGAATAACATAGAAACCTTTTTCCTCCACATAGGTGGAGCACCTCTCCCACACTCCCTCCACATTTTCCTCACTAACTCCCTTTTTCCTCCACAAAAGAACTCCATTTCCTTCTCCCACACCACTCTTAAAGGCAAGCTACCCATCCCAACATAATACATTCACAACACACAAAACATACACTCAAACAATCACATATTTCTCAATCAAAACATATACAATAATAAATCAAAGGGTAAGACCCTACCTTTCCATTTCAAGCTTCCAATCTTCACACCACAAGCTTCAATCCAAGAAATATTCCCAAAAAACAACTCCCCAAAATCTCCAAGCAAGAACCAAAGCCAAAATTCCAAAAAAATGCAAGAGTAGGAATGAGAACAAGTAACCCCAAATACTCCAAATTAACTTCAATAAATAGAAAAGGAGGTGAGGATGATGGGGTGGCTCCATGTAGGATGCCACTTCATCTTTCCTCAATTCCAACTCAACAAGTCAACACACAAATACCAATGCTAATAAATGAGTAAGGCTATGACATGCACAAGTATACACTCCAACATGCACTCCATACTTCCAAGGACATATTAAATGAGGTAAGTTGAAAAGTGACTTTATTTACTCATTTTCACCCAACATATGCATTATGAAGGCTAAAATTGACTCCATACTTCATAAGTATGGTTGGTGGGTGAATTTGAGAGGCAAGGGACAAGGTTAACTTGTCCCACATGTCTCAAAAAATGGCCACTAAGTCAAAATTAGAGATAGGGAAAGGAGGAAGAGTACACACTTCAAAATGCAATCAAATCTATTCAACATCAAGCAAATATCAATGACCATCTACCCTATTAAATGCCCAATTTGTCACATCTTCATTTTAGTTTACTAATTAAGTTAAATTAACTAATTAAAAGCATATCAACAAGTACTAATAAAGTGAATAGATTTTATAAATAATGAGATACATGCACCACAAAATAAATACCCATAATTAAAAGAGGAAAACATCACAACCCATGGCCACACACATGAGGTCACCCTCCCATGGGAAACCTCCTAACCAAGCATAACAATTAAACAACACACACACGTAAAAAGAAGTTTTCGAATTGGCCTTGTTACAAACACCAAACATTCTTTTAGGGTTTTTCCTAGCCTCTTTTGGTAAATAGTGATATGATTTTACTACAATCACAAACAAAAAGGCCTCTTCGGCCTCAACGCCACATTAATAACATCGAGAAATAACACATACATATCAATCAATAATCATCATAAAAATTAAGAAATTCTATCAACTGTCTACAATTTATAATTAATTTGATTCTACCATTTTACTAACATCAATGAGATCACAAGACTAGTCCGAACATCCAAACATAGGAAATGCATCATGAATATAATGTGTCAATATAAAATCAAATGCAAATCAATATGTATAAAATTGTCCACCAAAGGTCATCTAGCATATCATAATCCAAAATATGAATCACAACATATCAATAATCCAAATGTCTATATAGTCTATCACCTGCTAATCAAATGCAACAATAATTTCCATCTACCAATGTTTTCTAATTAAAATATAACAATAATGTACATATCTCTAGTCCACAATAATAAAAATATCATAAGAAAATAGTGGTGAAGAGGAGTGGGTGCTACATCACATTTCCCAACTTATGAATTTTATAGTTTGCATACCTCTCTAAACATCCACGTTGCCCACTATGCATTTATCTAATACTAGTTTTTGTGAGAAAGAACGGAGATCCTTGGCTTTCACATAGAATTTTTGTTTAATTAAATTCATCCAATACTGGACCTTGTTAAAGTAAAGTAACACTTTATTTTTATTCAACTATTATAATTATAATCACTATTTGTATTTTTCATGATTTTATTGTTAGATATAAATAAGAACAAGAATAAATAAATATAGCATTCTAGGGGTCATAGAGCCATAAAACAATCCACAAAATTTGATTCACGTTTTGGGTTTCACAATCTCAAGGTTTATTATGCCAAGGCGTATGTATTGTTAGGAATGTATATGGGCGAAGGCTTGCAAAAGCGACTTTAATTTTAGGAAATATGGATGGAGTAGACTATGTTGACGTTTACATGTGTTGAAAATCTAAGGGTGGACATTTCTACGTACAACCCTTCCTGCCACATTCATTAGCACAAAAATACAATTATGTATACAATCAAAGGTAATATGCAATCATATTACGTTGATGGCGAATATGTTGGAGACACAAGCTTTGAAAGCACAACTTCCACATGACCCGCTTCTATCTTTCACACCATGTAGTCCATCGTCACATTCTCTTTGCATTGTAATATCAAAACCAGAGCCAAATCAATAAGAAATATAACTTATCCTCATTTAGTTGATGAAAAACCATAACAATGGCCCACACTCTCACCTCCAGGATTTCACGAATAGTGGTGTTCTCTCGATTTTGAGTGGCCTCGGCAGTTTGCAGCCACACCACCAAAGCCACTCAACCTATCATTCCTGATCTTCCTCTCCCACTTTTTATATACGACTACCTTGAGTTTTTCTTTTCCTCATTATGGCCAAATCCTTCATATGGATTCCTAAAACTTTAAAGCCTACTTAAACAAAGGACAATTGTTATTATATTTATAATAAATGAGGTGGCCAAAACCATTATCATAAACAAGTCATACATAGAAAAATTAAAATCATAAATAGACATGGCTTACGTCTCCAACAATGGAGATGCTCATATCCAGCTTGAAAATCACTTGTAAAAAGGCTTTTATCACGATACCATTATTGGTCATATTCATTTCTTTCGAGACCGTAGTTTTTCATCCTTATTACACTTAGATAGAGCAAGTGAATATTCAATAAATGGGTTAGCCAATAATCCATAATGGCAACGCTCTCTACAAACCGTCATCTTCACTTTATGAAGGATACCATATGTCAAATAGGGAATATTAGCATTTGGTGGAAGATACGAGACATGAGCATTTTGTTCAAGAGTGGACTCCATTACCAAATTATGGAGAAGCCTCTAAAATGTTTCGTATGCCTTATTTTCCTCCTCTCTCTCAGATGACTAATACACCGCCACATCTTTTTCAAAATAGCTCTCTTTTAAATTCACTTCCACACTTTAAAACAATCTTGGAATGTGGCACATGCCATTTTTATCGACTCTTCACTAATTTTTCCTAGTAAAATATTCCCTAATAAAATGTGCCCTAATGAAAACTATTTAAGCATGAGAAAGGAGGGGCGTCTTATAGTTGATGGTGGAATTATTATGTTCGAAAATCCATTTCTTATATACGATAGTTATCAAATCATATTAGTTGACATGTCAAGAAAATAGTCCCTATCATCACCCCAGAATCATCAAGAAACTAATATGTAAAAAATATTACAGATCTCAAATAAAAGTGCATAATAAAATAACACAACACAAAGAGACAATATTTAACGTGGTTCACCCAATTTGGGCTACATCCACCAAGAATCACTTGCTCATTTTATTACAAGCCACCACTCTCTCAATACAATACCTAGATCTGTTTGAGCTATGCTCAACAAACTCTACAGAATTCACACCCGAATTCAAAACACATCTGCAATGTTACATTATACCTACCATATGCATAAAACCATATAAGTAGACAACTACTTAAGTAGTTTTACAAAACCATGGGTATCAAAACCATGGGCCAAAACCATCCCATAAACCTATGGGTCAAAAATCCCACCCATATGAGAAAATCACATTTCCCGATATCGGGCACGTTTTAAGGCCAAAAATTTTTTCAGGGGCTTCGCTACCGGGGCTCACCCCCACCCCCTGGGCCTCCCAAACCCCGAACCCTGATGAGACAACTATGGAAAGTGTACAAATACTCTTAGTGTACAGTCTTCAACACTTTCTCACATGAAAATAGCTCCACAACCTAACAATCTCCCACTTGGAGACTAGTTTTCCTCTGAGCAAGCTTCTCAACCCTTCACTAGTTTCCATGAAGACCAACCAAAGCTTGAACACAACTTCAGTTTTTTCCTTATGACCACCTTGGTCATCATGTCTACAGGATTCTGACTGGTATGAATCTTCTCCAGCTTCAACTTCTCTTCCTCCAAAGTTGTCCTGATGAAATGGTACCTTAACTGTATATGCTTCATCCTAGAGTGGAAAGCAGAGTTCTTAGCTAGGTGTATAACACTCTACTATCACTATGCAACTTTCCTTCCTCCTTCTTATGCCCCAACTCCTCAAGCAATTTCTGTAACCAAATCATTTCTTTGCTTTCCTCTGATGGCAACAACATACTCAACCTCTATGGTTGACAAAGCCACCAACTTCTGTAGTCATGAAATCCAGCTCACTGTTGTCCCACCTACAATGTAAACATAACCTGTCATGCTCCTCCTGTTGTCTACATCTCCAGCCATATCTGAATCTACATAACCACACAAAGTGGTGTCTGATCCACTGTAGCACAAAACTATCCCCATGGTCCCTCTCAAATACCGAAGGATCCACTTTACTTTCCCGCCAAAGGATCTCTACCTGATCACTCATAAATCTACTCACCGCTCCCACCGCATGGGCAATATCAGCCTAGTGCACACCATGGCATACATCAAACTACCAACCATCGATGAGTAAGGTACCTTGACATCTAGTTTCTCTCTTCTGCTCTCTTGGGACACTACTCCTTTGATAACTTGAAATGGCCTCGCACAAAGGAGTCCCAACCGCTTAGCATCCCGCATATTAAACCTCTCCAAGACCTTTCTTAATGTACTCTTCCCGAGATAAAGTCAGCTTTCCATTCCTTCCTATCCCGAGATATCCTCATACCAAGGATTTGTTTGGCTGCCCCCAAAATCCTTCATAAAAGGATTCACTTAGTCTGCTTTCTTGAGTACTTTTATTTCCTACATGTTTTTACCTCGCAACCAACATGTCATCCACATACGTAACAAGGATAATATAACTTCCATCCTCAAATTTCTTTTCAGATACACAAATGGTCGAATGACATCTAATATAACCTTGCTCCATCATGAAGCTATCAAATTTCTTATACCATTGACGTGGAGCTTGTTTCAAGCCATACAAGCTCTTCTTCAGTTTGCACACCATCTCCTCTTTACCTTTGACCTCATAGCCCTCTCAAGTGCATATATAGTTCCTCCTCCAAATCACCATGGAGAAATGCAGTCTTTACATCAAGCTTGTTCTAAGTGCAAGTCTTCTACTGCAACTATTCCAAGAATAGTTCTAATAGAAGTCATTTTTACTACAGAGAAAAAAATCTCATCAAAATCTATACCTTTTTTCTATGCAAACCCTCGACCACCAACCGGCCTTGTATCTTTTCTTTCCTCCTTCTTCCTTTTGACTCTAACACCCACTTGTTCTCGTAATGCTCTTTTTCTTCTGGGTAGCTTCACCAAATCCCATGTCCGGTTCTCCATGAGAGCCTCGATGCTCCTCATCCATGGCTTGCTCCCACTTCTTCCCGGCATCTACCTACGCATTGCTTCATCAAAGCTCTCTCTGCTCTCTCCCTATCAAGAGTAATAAATAATAAAGAGAAGGAGAAAATGTTCAGGTTCTCTTCTTACCCTAGAAGACCTCCTCAATATAGGAGTTTGGGGTTCCTGTTGAGGAGGTTCCTGAACTGATTCATGTGTCACTTTCCCATCCGAAGATCCTCTACCACTGCATATTCTTTCTTGATTCTTCCTATTTTCCTAACAACTCAAGCTTATATACATGACTTTCTCATTAAAGACCACATCCCTAGATCGAATGATTTTCTTGTCCTTAATACTCCAACATTTATATCCAAAGTCATCACCACCATAACCAATGAAAGTACATTTTTCTGATTTAGCCTCTAGCTTGGTCCTATCATCCTTGTCTATATGGACAAACACCTCACATCCAAAGACTCTAAGAAATGAATAATCAACTTTCTTACCATACCAAGCCTCCTCAGGTATGCCTCCATCCAAGGCACTTGAGGGTCCTCTATTTATCAAGTACACAACTGTGCTCACTGCTTCTACCCAAAAAGAAAGAGGCAGTCCTGCATGTAACCTCATGCTCCTAAAGACATTCCATTATTGTTCTTTTCATCCTTTCTGACACCCCATTCTACTCATGGGAGTTCCTGAACCATCTTTTTCCTATGGATTCCATTCTTAGAATAATAATCATCAAATTCATTGCTGCAATACTCCCTCCATTATCTTGACCTGAGACATTTTAGCTTAAGACCTGTTTCATTCTCTACCAAGGCTTTCCATTTAACAAAAGTGTCAAATACATCAGATTTGTTTCTAATACAATAAACCCAAACTTTCCTTGTTGCATCATCAATAAAAGTAACATAATAACTTGAACCCCCAAGAGATGATACCTGAGCCGGCCCACACATCATAATGCACCAACTCTAACTTACTCTCTTTCTTTGTAGGTCCAACCTTGAGAAACCTTACTCACTTTTGTTTCCCATATATGCAGTCCTCACAGAACTCCAAACCTATTTTTGTATATCCAAGGAAAATCCTTCTTTATGATCTCCATGCCCTTATGGCTCATATGACCGAGCCTATAGTGCCACAATGTTATATCTACTTCTAAAGCCACAAGATTACAAACATTAGTGCTATAAGTGGTTAAATACAAGGTTCCAACCTTCTTACCTCTTGCCACCACAAGAGCACCCTTGGTAACCTTCCAAGAGTCCACAGTAAATCACAAGACAACCATCACTTCCCAACTTCCCCACCGATATCAAATTTCTCTTAATGTAGGCACATGTCTGACATCCTTCAATAGCCAAGTATTCCCATTCTACATCTTAACCTCGAATAAAACCTTTTCCAACTATGTCATAAGGCTCATCATCACCAAGAAAAACATGCCCAAAATCTCCTTAACATAATCAACAAAATAATGCCTATGTGGAGTAGCATGGAAAGAAGCCCCCAAATCTAAAACCCAAGATTCAATAATATTGTGCAAAGAAAGAATCAAAGCATCCTGACATACATTACCCATTGCCACATTTGCCTCCTTGTTTTCTTCCTGTTGTTTCTTCTTGTCCCGAAGCTCCCAACAATCCTTCTTTGCATGCCCAAACTTTCCATAATGCCAACATACTATCTTGCTTTTGGATTTTGACCTTGCCCGATCCTTTGATTTTCCATGGCTTCCTCTATTCTTCTGTCTCCCTCTAGTTTCCACTATCAAAGCATTCCCTGAAGTAGAAGATTCCCCAGAGATTTTTCTTCACATTTCCTCACTTAGAATCACCCCTACAACATCCTCAAACTTCAACTTTGAGTTAGCTGAACCGAGTTGCTTACCGCCATTACTAAGCTATTCCAACTCTCAGGTAAAGAGCACAAAACTAATAAAGCCCTAACTTCTTCATCAAATTCTATTATAACCAAAGCTAGCATATTTACAACCATATTAAAATCATTTAAATGATCTGACTATGAACCATTCTCAGACATCTTCATATTAAACAACTTTTTCATTAAAAATATCTTATTAGAGGCAGAGGGTTTTTCATACAACTTCCCTAATGCATCCATCAGTTCTTTTGTAGTCTTTTCCTTCAAACATTAAATAATACCAAAGATGCAAGACACAACCGGATTGTCCCAAGTGCCTTCCTATCCAAAGAAATCCCATTCCACATCCATCATGCTCGAGGGTTTGTTCACCTTCTCGACAACAATGGAATATAAAGATCCTTCTGATAAAGGTAATCTTCCATCTGCATCTTCCAAAGACTGAAATTCTACCCATTGAATTTATCAACCCTAGATCTTCCATCATCTACCATAGCTCCCACTCAAGATAAAACTTTCCTATGATTCAACACTTCAAAAAACCAAACCAGGATCTAGATACCAATTGTTAGGAAATAAGGGATAAAATATGTGGAATAATCCTCACAAAATCGCAACAATAGAAAACTAATATGCATAAAATATTACAGATCTCAAATAAAAGTGCAGAATAAAATAACACAACACAAAGAGACAATATTTAACGTGGTTCACCCAATTTGGGCTACGTCCACCAAGAATCACTTGCTCATATTTTATTACAAGCCACCACTCTCTCAATACAATACCCAGATCTATTTGGAGCTATGCTCAACAAACTCTACAAAATTCACACCCGAATTCAAAACACATCTACAATGTTACATTATACCTACCATATGCATAAAACCATATAAGTAGAAAGCTTACTACAACAAATGGGCTAAAGACAAGACACATGTTTTAATAGTAAATGCTAAAAAATAAAAAGCTATGGTGAGTGGGATTTAAGTTTTACATGCAAAATCCTACTATTATAAGCACTTTGTAATATATTTGTTTAACTTATCTAATACTGATAAATTTTTATTTTTTTCATTTTCACAGAAAAATATGAAAATTTAAAGAAAGAAGAAGTTGTATTTTAAGCACATTTAAAGAATGCCCAAAAAGCCTAAATTCATTTGTACAATTGAAGGAAAAACTCATAGTAATAAATAAACAAAATAATACATTGAGAAGGATAATCAAGGAGCATAAGATGGATCCATAAGTCTTACTGAAGGAAAAGATAGATGTAGATGCAACACTTTTTTAATAGGAGATGTAGTGAGGGAGGAGCAGAATATTCTTGAAAATATCAATACTCAGCATGAGATTTGAAGGCTTCAGGAGTTATAGCATATAACTCTTTATAGACATAGCATATTCCTCTACCTCTTATGCAAGAAAAGACCAAGCTTCTATTGCTACATAAAAAATTCAATATGTTAGTGAAGTTCACCATATCACGGGTGTGTTATCACATTTCCGAAATTGGCGTAGGAATTAGAAGATAGTGGCTGGCCATTTTTATTTTTATTCCGTGTGGCAGACGTAAGGACAACTATGATTTAGAATCATAGGTAGAAAAGAGGATGACCTCGTAATGTGTCCTTATATGATAGAACTTGTCCGAAGCTTTGAAATGTATTGACAACCCCCTTTTTGGAATTGTATTGGCCAACAATGCTTTATGAATTTGTACTTTTCTTCATAAAGTAATCCGCCACATGAGAGAATGATTTCAAGAGTACTTTGGAAATTGGAATTGTAACTATATATTGTTATTCGATTTCTACATAATACAAATGATGTTTCTTTTCTTTGTTTACATAAATGTTGCTTAAATTTACTTGATTTTGTTTGTTTAAAATATTTACATTTATGATTTCTTGCAGATGTAAAATAAATCAATTAACAAATATAAAAGACAAATATTTCCTTATTTCAGTTTAAAAACCAAATATAAAAAACAAATGGGAGAATTGAAAATGATAGTGACATTGTTCCAATGGCAATGGATCAAATAAAGACAAATATAATATTGCATTTATTGAAAGTTGTAATCTCTATATGAAATACATCAATAGTTATAATTTATTACATCAAATTATTGTAATGAAATCTATGTGAATTGGAACAATTTTGGATCAACACTTTCATTCATGTCTTGGAAATCAACTATAGCATGATATGTGGATGTGTCTCCATCCCCTAGGTCAGGAAGAATATTACTAACTCCTCTTCTTTCTACTAATAAATTCCATAATGTGAGTGCTCTATCACAAGGAAAAGACTCTCTTGAGTAACATGATACATACAACCTCGAGATAGTTTTATAGATTCCTATCCATTACGTTTCAAACTTTTGACTTTAAAAAGGATAGTGCACTAAAACCCTCTCATATTCCACAGAACCCAAAATCACAGTTTGACAAAGTTCATACAACTTAATATACTCGCTCAAATCTTCACTTAGAATACTACTAGAATAAATATCCTTCCAAATCCTTTTAATGACACCATAATCCTGTGGGTTTTGTAGAAGTTTGAACTTGTCGTATCATAGTATTAGAAAAATCCATTGACTAGGAACTAAGTATTTTTATTTGTAAAATACCTTCTACAGAAACTTCGTTTATCTCTTTAGTCTTAGAGAAATGGTCAGTTAGATCACTCATGTTTTTGACAAATAAAGGATTGATAGATGTATAAGGTTTTCTCATAGAAAAATTCTAAAAGTACGGATTTAAAACTCCCATTGCTTTAAGTATTTTATCATTTTTGAATCTTTCTTGGATCTCTTTAGCTAATGATTCAGAGATCTTTCTCAACTTATTCCTAGTTTCCATTAATACTGCATCATATAAATTTTGTGTCACTCTTACTTCTTCTATTTATGAGACAACCATATCAACTCTTTTTTGGAATGTATGAAGTGGAATCTCTTTTCCATGTGTTGTTATACACAGATGATCATGTATATTGTATTTTAAGAAGCACCTAAGATTTTTCAAATCATCAATGCATTCCAGTTTTCAAAAGCAGCACCTTGAAAACTCCCATTAGAAATATATAAACTTTGAGACTCTAGCACACACATCTTCTAAGTCTTATGAAGTTTGTTATGTAGAAATAATGATCTTGTGCATGCTTTGTTAAGATATTAAGCTCCCTCAACATGGGAAAAATACCATAGAGTGTGAGTAAAGTTTCTATGTTTGTTAGATGGTACAATAGATCTTTAGCTTTATCTACATCCCATGGTATTTATACATAAATCCTATCAATGAAGGATATTCATCAAATATTCTACATGAAGGTTCATACATAGATATCCATCTGGTATCTACATCTTTGAGAAGCTTTTTTCCCTCTATTAGTATAATTGATTTTTTTTTGAAATTCTGAAAATCTCTTTGACTCACTAGAATAATAAACATGCAAATCACGTATCAATTCCTCCACTCTAGCTACATTTTCAAATGTGCTCACAATTTTGTAAGTCAGATTCATTCTGTGAGCCATACAATGGACAAAAACCATATAAGGAAAAAGTTTTTTGAAGTCTAATGCAGAGACCATTTATGGAGTATACTCGTATTCTGAATGCACCATCGACTCCGACACAAACTAATTTTGTTGAAATGATGAAAAAGTCATCCATTCTAGTGATATCCTTCATATTTGAGACCACCAATTTATAAATATTTTCAAAATTACAATTCTCAGTCATTTTATGAATTGCTTAAGAGGTGTGGAGTTCTTATTTCATTAGCAAATGTGTAAACATGAATACAAATCCATGAAGTATTATCCACTACAGTAACCTCATCTATTGAAAGGGAAATATACTTTGCCTTTTGAACACACTTTTTAGATCCTCCTTTTCTACCAGAGATATACATTTTGTAATTTCCAGCTACCGATATCTAACCAATGAGATTGAGGAACATTTTGTAGACCAATAACCTAATACAAAATTTTATTTTCTCTGAAATCTGACATCGGTCTTCCCCTTTTCAATATATGGAATACGGTAGCAAACTAAATACTTTTTGCATGCATTTCTGCCTCCATAGCTTTTCTCAATCTTGCTACTATGGTCCCACCTTTTTCATTCACATATTTCATATGTTTTTATTCCTTTTCATATTATTCTGCGTATTTGACATGTAGACACTCTTTTGCATCTTTCCATTTATGTGTTCTGACTATGCTACCATCCTTTTGCTTTTGGGAAATGTATATTTTCCCACAATGCTTTTCAATTGTGTCCAGTTTGAGCTACATCATGTGATCCTTCCCTTGTTTCCAACCACATATTTTACATCGACATTGTGTTGGAACATCATTACCATTTTCAGTGTACACATGTTCAATAAACAAATATTTTGTAACCCATTCGAATTGGAATTTCCTTCTAATTGTCTAGTTTGTCCTCTTTCTTCTGACATTTTTTTTTCTTAGGGTTCAACTTCTGTATATGGGCTCTCAGAAAAATATCTTGATTCTCATGTCTCCTTTTTCTGGAAATAGACCTTGGAGTAGAAGCTTCCTCTATTGGTGTATCATGAGAATTCAATGAATTTTCTTGTACTTCTATGTCATCAAGGGACATAATGTTTTCCTCAACATATAATGGATCATCGATATCTTTAAATTGATTATTTTTAAATGAATTAATGAAACGTCTGTATATAACTCTATAAAATTGTTACATATATATAGTATGAATTTTATCTATAGTTAAATTTTTACATCCGATGGTAAAGGGTTGTGATAACCGGACGACTTCACTTATGTTGTGAACTCACGACTGAGAGGTTAGACGCCTATTTGTAACCTTCTCGATTGCCTGGCAAGGGCTTGGATGAGTTAGGTTTTGGACAAATTCTGAGGTTTGGATAACAATCGATGTACCAAAAATCTTATCCCAGGTAGAATGTAGCCAAATTCTAAACAAACGTTGATATACTACCGTAAAATAATATGAGCTCCAAAGAAAATAGATCTCATTATTCGTTATCAATGATGAATTAAAATGTTTCCTAAATAACAGAAAACAACTCCCAACTCGAGCTGCCAAGTAAACTCTAACTAACTCTAACTAAATCTACTTGTGTGGCGGATATTACTATTTTTAAGTAAGCTTTACTGTAACCTCAGTTATTCTTAAGTAAGTTCACATGCTTATTCATATGGGAAAAGAAATTTCCACATCTTCTACATTCCTAAATTAGAGTAATTGCCAAATTTCTAACTCATAATACAACTAATAGACTAAAATTAACTAATGCCCAAAATAGAGAAAAACTCGAACTATAACTTAAATCCTAATTTTCGCCTCAAGATGGCAGATTTAGTGGCTCGAAAATGTGTCAAAACTCACCCCCAACCAAGTAGGGATGATTTCAATGAATTTGTCTCATCAAACATGTGGTTTCAAAATTAAGAAAAATGTACTAAACCCGACACCTTCGAAGCTCAAGTTATGACCTTGTTCAAGTTCCTCGCTAATTCGGGGCGCATCATTCTCCCCTCGCTTGAAAAATACGCAGCTTCCGCAAGTTGTCTTCTTCAAACTCCTCCATTTATCTCGCATCCAAATTCTTAATCTCCCACTCTATGACCCAAGTATTGTCCTCTTCGTCTAAAATTCTTTCCAATGTACCAAATATTTTTGTATTTCCCATGTCGCGTGTCCATTGTTTTCTTATCTAGAATCTAATCCACTTCTTCTTTATTCTTCACTGAACCTCAAGCCGCTAATCTACTACTTCATCAATAACATCCCCTTACGCACCATCCCCATCAAAAGAATACAAATCTGAAACATTAAACACTGAGAAATATCAAAATTCCTCCGAGCAATTTAACTACCTCATAAGCATTATCATTTATTTTTTTCATGATTTTTGCAAGGACCAATCTTGTACTTCAAACTTTGTTATAGTTCCTTTTGGAAACCTTTCCTTCCGCAGATATACCATAACCAACTCACCAACTCAGTAAATACCTTTCTCATCTCAGCACATCTTCGCTATTTCCTTATACTTATCATTACTATTCTATGGCAGCTCTCTTCTACACTTCTTCCCGCAATTGCCAGATATGTTCGTAAATGCTTCTACATCATCACTCGACTTTACCATCAACTCGGTAGTCGATACAAATCTAACACCCCATTTGGATTACTTCCATACACAATATAAAATGGAGACTTTCCCGTGGATCTAATTTATGGAATCAAGTATATGCAAACCATCTTGTGGGTAATGCCGAGTCCTATTGTTTTGGATTTTCTCAACAATGCACCTTAACAAAGTTTCCCAAACTTCCTCATTTACCACCTCTTTGTTTTCCCATCGGGCCGAGGATGATAGGCAACGGTTGAACTCCGTAAGCTGAGTTCCCCCAATTTCTTCCATAAAGTCTCGCCGTGACTTAAGAACCTTGTGTCCCTATCTCAAGTAATGGTTTTGGAACACCATGCAAACAAACAACTTCTTCAAAAAAACAAATTTCGCTACGCCCGTCGTATCACTTCTGTTTTCATAGAGCAATAAATGAACCATCTTAGAAAATCTATCAACAACCACAAAAATGAGTCATTACTCGTTGTGTTTTTGGTAATCCCAAAACAAAATCCATACTCAAATCTTGTCCACGCACCCTTTTAGAATGTGAAAACTATGCATATACAACCCCCGTATTATGTGTATGGCCTTTTCGAGACTCGACAAATTCGACACCTCTCCACATATCTTACCACATCTCTTTTCATCTTTTGGCCAATAAAAGTATTTCTCTAGCTACTAAGGCTATCATCTTATCTTTACCAAAATTCCTCACCAACAATCCGCTATGCAACTCTTTCTACTATATTTTCTCTCATGTAATTCAACTCTGAATACATAGTTGGCATCCCTCAATAGGTAACCATCCCTCAGTAAATGTAATCATCCCAGATATCTCTTCGTGATTGCCTAGACAATGGATGATTTAACCTTTCAACAATATTTTTGAAATCAATATCGTAAGAATACAAACCCTTTATCAAGCTTCAAAACCCACCACCTCATTTTCCATAGTTGGTAAACAAAGTCACACGCCTACTTCAATGCATCTCAAGTAACTTGATTCTGCTTTTCTCGATTTATGTTTTAGAGAAAAATTATAACCCTACAATACTGATACCCACTTTCGCATGCCTTTCCATTCAAACTTCTTTTTTGTGTATTCACATAATTCAAGGATATGGTGGTCTCAGAATAACACAAACTCCTTAGTGCACTATGAATGCATCTAATGCCTTAATGCTTCAGTACACCGTTGCATAAATTTCCACATCATAAAGTAGAGCAGTTCTTTCTACCTCATTCAGCTTTATCACTAAAGAAAGCT